>JASDQU010392196.1:0-10962 GCA_032191745.1 Picea mariana | reverse complement strand
ATTCTGAGATGGATAGGAAATGATCATGCCTAGAGGATCTAGATCAGACACAATAATTTTTTTTTGAGTTAGAGAGAGAAACTTGTATCGGCTAAAGGTCCATCCTATGCAAGCAATGGAAAGTATTAGTAGAGTGATAGAGGACAAGGAGTAGGTAGCTCTGAAGGTTGAGAAACTCATAGGGAGTCATCCTTCATATTGAGGTGGGAAGGAGTATCCTTACATGTCTATCTAGAAAAAATCATGGTACGAGATGACCATGTAAGATGTTGATTAAGAGTAGGAAGCTTCTAGGAGCATGATCATAGGAAAGTCTTCGCATACAGGTCTGAGTGTGATGGCTAGGATAGATATCATGTCAAAGGGAGAAACCAATTAGGTGGATTGGAGAGTAGGCATGGTACCAGATCCGATAGTGAAGACAGATCCACCTCCAAGTTGCAGAAGTACCTTCCTCACTAAGAGGGAGTGTTGATGTATTAGCATCAAACAGGTACTTCCACATAGGCTCGGTGTCTAGCATGTGGAAGTTGTCCTTGTAACCTCTCAAAAAACTTTAAGAAGTTAACTTTGTGAATCATTAATTAAAGTGAATGTATTTTTAATTAATTAAGTTAAATTCCTAAGTTTACTTGGAATTAGTAACTTAAGTGAGTTGATTAAGTCTTGACCATTAGATCTAAAGTGAACATGAGATTAGATCTTAGTCGTTGATCACTTTAGAGTAGATCTAGGGTTTTTTACTTAGGGTTAAATCAATATAATAAAAGGCAGCCTAGGTGAGAATATGAGATACACTGAATAGAGAGTGAGGAGATCTCTTGAGTGGGTGAAGAGAGTTCATCCAAGTGTGAGTGGGACGGGATGAGGAAAGGTGTAAAGGGGAAGCAAGGAAGATGGAAATCAAGTGGGCTAGGTTATTTGATGCAACATTGTATTCCTCTGACGATTCATTACCCAAGGACGGGAGCCCATGATTTATAATAATAATCAAACTCAGATCCGGTTTTCCCTTTCGGGTTTTTTCCAGGGGTGTTTACCCGAATATCTATTGTGAAAATGTTTTTGGTTTCTAATTTTTCTTCCGTTGAATTTAGTAATTAAAACCTAACTGTGCAGTTAATAAATAAAGATATTTTATTTCGAGTTAATTGTTGGGTGCTAGGTTTGTAGACTTCAACATCCTATGGATATAATTTCTTTAAAAAAATCTAGTTATACAAGGATAAGATGGTTGATTTGAATATAATTGCAGTGTTTCCTTCATATGGATGACTTCATTATTCTGGTTTTGCAACAAGCTTGTTATTTTTTCAAATTGTTTAGTCATATCATCAATATTTTTTGAAAGAAAATTAGAACTACTAGTACTTGAAGAAGTATCCTCTTTCTCCTCAACTTTGATCACTCACCTTGATGAATTTGGAGAAGTTGATTTCTTAGAAACAACCCATTTTTTCTCCATATTAGTAGCAATAGTAAACACTACAACTAAGTCTTTGATATTTTTGCTCTCAACATGAAGTTAAAATCAGTGCCAAAAGCATTAGAATAAACAACCATAGCAAGAACATATAGTTATCTCAGCTTGTATACAACTTCTTATAAGCATTATAAAACCTCTAATTAAATTATCTTACCATCTCATTATCATCCTTGCAAAGACCCATAAACTCCACCAACAAAAATCTATTGTCTTTCTTCTTCCCCCAGATAGTCCTTGAAGGCTTGTTGAAGTGGCAATAATATTTGGATGTAAACTCTTCAACCACTTATGAGCATTCTTTTTGAGATACTGATAAAATAACTTCATCTTCACCTCCTCATGAGTAATATCAAAATTTTCAATAAATATACTAAAGCATCAACATGGTCTTCAATTATTGACGGGCTTTCACGGTCCAACATATAAGATATTGTTTTTGGGATTATCTACATAGAATAAGTCATTAATCCATGACCATATCCCATGAGTATTAGTCACAACTGGCCAATTTCTCGTGGTTTTGAATAGTCCACTTAGTGCTCCTTACATCAATTGATGCTCCTATGGGTGAAAAAGTGAGATTGAGACTAGTGAAATGAATCGCATAGGTAACCAGGAAGTACCTGGTTACAAGGTACAAGCCCCAGAGGTGATGGTTGATCATATGTGGTTCATTTATCTAGTCTCGATCCCACTTCTTCACCCTTGTGAGCATCAATTGATGCAATGAGCGCTAAGTGGACTATTCAAAACCATGAGAAATTGGTCAATTGCAAATAATACTCATGGGATATGGGTCATAGATTAATTACTTACTCTACGTAGATAATCCCTAAAATGATATGATTGTCATGGTCTTCAACAATGAAAACATCATTACCTTAAGATCAAGGTAGATCACTACAATACTTTCTAGGAATATCATGAGGTAGCCTCATGATTGCAACAAAATTCAATGGTGCATACAAATCCATCTAAATCATGGAAGAAGGAACAACAAGAAGACTTTACATATATTCTTTATGAGCAACCTTATTACCATAAACCTTGGGTGAAGACTTGATCTAACCCTAATGAAAAATCTTTTTTGGATTGTGTACTAGT
Organism: Picea mariana; assembly: GCA_032191745.1. Classification (NCBI taxonomy): domain Eukaryota; kingdom Viridiplantae; phylum Streptophyta; class Pinopsida; order Pinales; family Pinaceae; genus Picea; species Picea mariana. The sequence goes on along the minus strand of JASDQU010392196.1, from coordinate 8,372 downwards.
AGATAGAACTCTTTACCTGGATTGAAACATGTCAACGTCCTAGGTGTGTCTCGATCATCTAAAGTTGACAAGTGAACAATAAAATCTTCAAAATATTCAATTCACCGTTATATCATGTAGTTGATCGATAAATCACAAGGTGTTGGACTTCACTCCAAAATAACAACGCCAAAATGTTATTACTCTAAACTATCCCTTAGAAGAATTCCCAAGGGAGATTGAAAAATGACCACTCAAGAGGAGAGTATCACTATCACTTATGCTCTCATCTTTCTTCTAGGTTAATGCTCTTTTGAGCTAAGTAGGGTATCCCTAGGAAAACACAAAATCTTGAATCAAAATTTGAATAGTGACAAGTGCATTTAATTTATTAGGCATGTAGTCAAAGAAGTAGAAGAGATAGTTGAATGAGAAGGTGATATAACCAAGGAAAATCAACTCAAAATACAATCAACCACTTACAAAATTCATTGAATGCTTGTGAATTGTTTCCAAGAAAGTGATCATCATTATTACCAAAGTTTTAAACATGTACAAGGTTTAGTAAATCACATTTAAACCACGGGTCTTGAGGGGGTGTAAAATCATAGCTCAAGACCTCTCTTCTACGCTAGTCAAGGATACATACAATCATGTCACTAACAATCAGAGGCTCCAAAACCAAGTCTCCAATTAACTCAACAATCTAGCATCAAAGGGAGAAGAATGTGGGATATGGATGGATGAAGAGAAGAGTGAATACTCAAGATCTAGCAATGAAAATCTTCTACTACCCACCTTGTAATGAATCTCCCTAGGATGCTATGAAATAATGTTTGCTAACTTATACACACAAGCATTAAGAGATTTTATGTAACAATATTTTATTCTTTAAATGGAATAGCAGAAACATAAAAAATACATACCAAGAAAATACCTCCACCCTGGTCTATTGAAGTTGATTATCTGCAATGTAGTCCTACTAATAGTAGGAAGATGTTTCCAAGCATTATTTTCCCAATTCTTTTCCCATTTTCCTGGAGTTAAACAATGGAATTATTCTCCCATCCAACTAGGATCCTAGCTCCAAGAAACCTTTCGGTTTCTTGTCTCTCCATGCTTGTGACTCCAAGAACAACAATGCACATATGCTCTAACCAATATTGTCACAAGAAATAATTCCTCCCAAAATAATCCAACTTTTCAACATGCTCAAACCTCTCAACCTTCGCCTCATCACCACTTCCTATTCCTATTTATCAAGTTTCTATACCACCTTCCCCAAGTCTCCTCAACCACCCTCATTATTAGCCATCAAACTCCCCTATCTAGATTTTTGGGAAAAGTTAAAATAAAACTAAAATATAAATGACTTGCATAAAATAACCATAAATAAAATGCAAAGTCTTTCTTCTCATTCTAGCTTATAAATGTGATTTGACAATTTTCCCCAAAATGTAAATGGCAACCCATCATACTCATTTAATTCATCATACAAACCATAATCAAATTCAAATAAGGTATTTAATGCTATTAGATAGTTTTGTATGCAATATAATTTACATAGTCATTAAATTATTCAATTAAATAGTTAATAATCTAGTTTAATAATTAATACATTAATTAGTTGTACTAGTGTACATGTGTATGGTATGTGTGCGTAGTGTTGAGGCAACAACAACCCCACTTTAATTTTTCTTTTACAACCAAAAGGAAAGAGCCCCCCTACTAAAATTTAAACTCTAATGCCTAATCTTCTACTGTCAGAGCCTAATGTTAATTCTTTGTCTACCTTGAGATAGTTGGGGGTTTATCTTGATTGATTTTCGTCTTTGATGGAGGTTGATCATTCATTTTGATGTTATGATTTCAAATGTCTTCATGATGCTTCTTGACCTAAGTTGTTTTTTCGAAATTTGATGATGGAATTGACACCTTATATTTGGACCTTTTATAGATTTTGAAGTGTTTGAAAATCATGTATGGTTGCAGGGTTTGATGTTCTATTGACTATCTTGGATGAGTTTTTTTTTCAAGATTTTTTGAATGGCTAATTCAAAGTCTACATTTTATTTCTTGCATGTTGTACTTAATATCTTCATATTTATGCTCTTATATATGATCACACTCTTTGGTTTCAAACTCTTAGCTTCAATCACACAATCACTAATCCTTCTCTTGAGTTTGAGACTTAGCACATGCAATTTTCATGAAATTTATTTACAACTATCCGTGATTATATTTCAATAGATCCAACACTCATTTATGATGTTTTCTTGAAGGTGGGGAATATAATGTTTATGGTATATTGGCAAGTCTCCTTTTATTCACATGATTGATCTCATCATCTCTATGGTTGCAAGAGAAATTTTGTAGGATCACTTTCTTCACATGATTTCTCCAACCTTGAGATGCATGTGGGGGGAATCCATTGATCTTCTTCCTCTTTCCTACACCTCTTTCTTTCCAAATCTTGTTTGTAATTTGAAAATGATCAACATTATGGATTAATCATTGTCTTTCCCAAGCCCTATCTATATTTGAATTTTTATCACCACGGTGGTCATGAGGACGAAGCTTTGATCCTTATCAGGCTATCCCTCATCAAGAAGAAAGCTACCTTGGCTTTCATTTACTTTTAGGTTCTTAGCTCCCAAGGCTATCAGATACACATCTCTTGCAAGCCTGTCCCTAAGCCTCTTTAGATTGATATTTATTGGGTTACTTTTTGGCCTTCTCTCTCTCGGAAAACCTAGGCCTAAGTTTTATTGAACTTCATAGATGAATGTATTCATTGTGTCATTACCCATTTTTTTCTCACTAACCGTCGTAATCAATATAACACATTGTGATATGGTGTAAGGACCTATTCATTGACCTGATCATATTCCCTATATTTGTGATTCTACCAGATCTTCCCTCTAAGATGTTCAACTTGACTAGATTGGCATTGATATCCTCTTACCATTAGTCGTTATTTTTAACGTTGATTTGTCACACGACGTGTCATATCTGTACCCTTGGTCGTTGTTACACCCCCGACCCCCTAACTTCTCTTAGACTGGTGAGGTATCAAAATTTCCCCTTATTTTATTTAATTCTTTTTTGTAAACAAATCTCATAGTTGGACTCCACTTGTCAAGATATTTCCAACGGCTATAACCATGCTCAAATCCAAGATCGAGATCAAAATTTATGACCTCCTAAAGTTCTAAGGTCTTCATCCATATTCTCCACCTCATTTCCACATGACTCCCTGTCATTAGTACCATATGACATGAAACTAACATGGATGTTGACATGGCACCTTCCACCTGGACCATTGGGCCCACATTTAATCTTTCATCCCTCTTCGTCGTCTAAATTCATCCATTCCAAAATGTTGCAGGTCATTCCAATCAACGCCTCCCAACAAAGATCAACCCTTTCTGATCACCTCCATTCTGATCAATCTCTTTCAATGATGATGAACCATTTCCAATCAAGTCATTCCCGACCCAACCAACTGATTATGACCCGATCATATATTTATGATCTGACTATCTCATTCCAATATGATATGCTCCTTTCTGAACATACCTTCCCGACCTAACCAAATCTTTCCAACCTGATCATATCTTCCCAACCAATTTTTTCTCGATCTGACCAACTATTCCTAATCTGATAAACTTTTTCCAACCCAACCAACTCATTCCCAACGCGACCAACTCTTCTTGACTGATGTTTTTTAAATGGTCATATGTTGGGCTACAAGTGTCGAAATTGAATCCATGATACCTCGTTGGAAAGATATCAAGGATAGGAATGCATTGGAAAATTTATTCAGGTCAGAAAAGTGACAAAAATCCAATAAATCACAAAGAACAAAAGACAATGAATTTAGGGGAGGGGGAATGGACTGTGCGGTCTTTAGATATCCATATGTAGGGATACACACAACGAAATTAGGCCCAAGATAGCTCACCGGAAATATAAAAGAGAGTAGAACATGATAGCAGATAAATAATTCACAAATTGAAGGTCAACATTTCTATAAAATGTATAACACAGAAGAGGCCCAAATTTTATCAAAGAACGAGCTATGTTATGTTCCAATATTCATATATCAAGCTACAAGAGTCTAAATTAAGCTTAGAATAGCTTGATGAAAAGTTGAGATAGAGGAGGAGAATTTAGAATGAACTTAATTAGTAGGATAACACCATAAACATCCAGGATAGCTCAAGGAACAAAAGACGAAACTAATGGGAAGAGTTAATAATATTTTTTTTAATTTTTTTAATGAATGTCATTTGCAAACTGCCTTACGGAGAAAATAACCACCCAGAAGAATCTTCATCTCCTATTTGTAAGCCCCACATATTATTTTTTGAAAAATGTAAAAGAAATTAAAAATGACAAATGATAAAATGAAAAGGGAAAGCAAAGTGAACAGTCACTAGAGTTGAAGAGTCACTCTTGTCCTTTAAAATAAGACTCGTTGGATGTAATAAGGGAATTTTATCCATTGTGTATACTGTGAACACTATTATTTCAGGATATATGAAGAGCAGAAGACATTTTTGAAGTCATAATTGTTTGCAGATGCTTGTGGGACTATTATACACTTGTATTTGTTGTTAAAGTTTTATGGGTATGGATCATGCAAACTATTTTTATGCTTAATATTTAGGATTATTATGTTGTTGTGATTTATAATGAGTGTAGGGATGAGGCTACAAGTCTCTTCTTCAATTATTTGAGATGGTATCTAAACTATCATTGTTTTAACATATTCTTGACTTATATGAACTATTAATGTTGTCAAAATACTATTATAAATTGTGCTAATCTATTAGTTTTTCTTCTGCATGATAGATCAAAATTACTTAGATTAGATTAGTTTGCTTTCAGTTTGGACTAGATTTAGAATTAATTAGAACTCTTTGGGGGGGAATTCATTGTCTTTCCCCTTTTTTTGTATTTTAATTCTTAGTGGCAACCAGACCCACATATAGTCGAAAATTCTACACCAAACGAGAGTAGGTCTAACTGGGACCTACCATCGGGCGTTCTCCTTGTTGTAGGGACTAGTCGACTCTGTCGACTAGAGCCACTAGTCAAGTCGATTGTAGTAGTTGGTTAGGTAAGTCGATCAAATAGGAGGTTAGATTCAACTGACATGACAGTTAAGGAATGTAACTGACTAGTAACTGTACATCACACACACACATATACATCATCATGTAATGGAAAGATAGAGGTTCTTTCAGCTACATCTAATAAAATTATTTGATGGTTCTCCCATTATTGTGTATGTCTATCTGTATACTTGTGTGCTTCTATATATGATGTTATAACTTGTATTTCTCTATGTAAGGATCTACTGGAAACCTTCTCGTACTTTATCCCTAACTAAAACATTGGTTCTAGTTAAAGAAAAAAAACCATAGATGTTAACTCTAACAGACATACACGAATGGTGGGAGCACAAAATCACCAATTACATTAGAAATTATGCACAAAGAAATCGATTGACTTTAGCAGAATCTTGTACTCACTTCTATTCATAAACACATGAGTGATTCTTGGAGGCTATACCATAAGCATTGTATGAATACATCATCCAATATAATGTGAAGACTCACTAATGATGAAAAGTTGATGCACAAGATTATAAATGGAGTAAGAACAAATCTAAATGAGTGGTTCAAGAGGATTGTAAAAGACTATATTGAATCAAAGTCATAGAATTAGTCCAGACTATCAAGAATAAATTCTATACTAACTTACACAATGGGTTCCTTTGTACCGTCCCCTCTCTATTGTATAAATTCCTCCTAGACAAGGGAGCTAACGACATTGTCAAGTATCAACCTCCCATGAAGTATCTTCTTCCAAAATCCAACTGGCGAGAAAGAAAGAATAGTGGGGATAATTTTGGAAGCTAACTGCAAAGATACCAAAGAATCTTGGGAGTACTTCTTAAAGAAATGAAATTATTTAAAATGATAAACATCGTCGCCTGTGAGTAAGTCAGGTTGACATCAAGGGGATGAATGATCTGTGAGATAGGATAAGTCGAAGTCGAAGTTAAAAGAAAAGTAGAGTCCAAATTCGTCCCACACCCAAGTCTAAAATGACAGGATTCGAGAAAAAGATAATTGATTCAAGTGAGAAATCTACACGACGAACGTAGATTCAAAAACCCTCAACTCACATCCAAAAAATAGAGTGGGATAAAAGGAAAAAGTAGCGATAAGGGTTGTGGAAGGAAAAGGATCCAATAAAATATCATAGAAAACCTACCAAGATGTGACGGTTCGTTGGAGTATCCCTTGAGAGCGCTCTGACGACTCATGGGAGGAGTGAAAATTTACAATTGAGTATGGCAGTCGATGGCGCCCAGCAAGCCAATGATCAAGTGGATATGGAAATCGATGATTCGTGGCCTGCAATCTGAATTTATCCTATAATATTTCCTAGTCTGCGCATTACAGACTTTCTCCAACAATAACTTCATATAGATACACAATCACCACAGGTGTAGTGTTGAATTGATAATAATGGCCAAATAAGAGATGTAGTGTTAATCAGGCCATAAGAAAATACTCAGAATAGACCATAAGAAATAATCATTCATGTAAGAGATCTCACAAATGTCGCCCCCTATCGAATCTACTTCAAGAAGATTCAAACTCAACATATTGTGAAAGTGAACCGATGTGACCCTGTAGAGGATGACTTGTCAAGTATACAGATAAGTCTTGTCAAACAGAGGAATCAATCCTAAACCAAGAATGAGTAAAGTTAACAATCAAATATATCCTGACTAAAGAACATCCACATATTACAGTGATTGAGTCAAATAGCTCAAATTTGACTCCAGAAAATATTACTACATCAAACTCTAAGTTGACTTCAACAAAAGATCTTGTAATAATTCCAATTGCTAAAAAGAAATAAAAAATGGGACTTAACCACATCCCTATTTACGAAGGTGACGAATATCCCAAACGGCATTTTTTCATTTGTGAGAAATTTTGGGATGTTGCAAATATAGTCAACGAAGAAAAACAAATGGCTCAGTTTGGAGCCAGGCTTTAAGACAAATATCTCACCTTGTTTATGAATTTCACCGACAATCAAACACATACAAAAAAATGAATAAAGAATAATTTCCTTACATTTTTTAAGACACAAGATATAAGCCATCTAGCAACACAAAAACTTAAGGAAATCAAGCAAAATCTAGGTGAAAGTGTGCACGGATACGAAAAAAAATTCAAGGATTTACTAAGTCAAATACCATATGTGATCGATGAAAAGATACAAGTACAATGGTATGTGGCAGGACTATTAAAAAATATCAGAGCCCCATTAAGAATGTATGACCTTTCGACATGTGAAGAAATCCTCAAAAAAACTCAAAGGATTGAAATGGATGATGAAGGCTCAGTTAATTCATCAAGTGTTGAAAACAGATTGGAAGACAAGATCACAGAACTACAACAGACATTTAAAAACATATCAATCGGTCACAACGAACTCTGGTGTACCATTTTCTCTAGCGAAGGACACACTAAATACTATTGAAAATTTAGTGATGCCTTAGACCCAACATTCAGGCATATCCAAATTGAAACTTATTGTGATATCTATGAAGCCTCGACGAATCATGCAACAATATATTGTTCACACAATTTAATAAATGTACATCCCAAGTGGTGTCATATCTGTGAAGAAAATAATCATTCCACCCAAGAATGTCAGTTGAACGGTAAGAACAGAAAAAATATACACTCAATTTGTCATACACAAGAAGTCAACCAGAATGTCGACCAAGGGAATGGTTATAGAGGTCAACATCGAGGTGGATACCAAGGTCTAGGTAGAGGAGGAAGAGGAAACTTTGGAAGAGGATGTGGTTGAGGATGATACTACTACTTTAACTACTGGAAATAATACCACATCAATCCAAATTATCCAATAAAAGATGGAACTGATTTAAAGTTATGTAATATTTGTGGAGTATGAGATCACTCCCTAGAATATTGTCTGATTGTTCTTGAAAAATTCATGACCAAGAGAAATGTAAACCTCTTACATACATTGTCGAAAAAAGATATTTTGAATTCAAAAACTCTCCATGTTGTCACAATATTGGGAGAAGGTAAAGATAATTACCCAAAGGCACCAAATCGACAAGGAAACAGAGTTCCATATCATGACCCCGACAAATAAGAGAGGATAATGCAGGAAGCACTGAAATTCTTTTAAAATATTGATCAGGATAAACCAAATGAAGAATGAGTGAGTATGTCAAACACGGCCATTGAGGAATTTCTACAATTACTAAAAGAAAAGAAATCGGTAGGATACCCTATTGACCCACTGAATATATTAAGAGAATA
>JASDQU010392194.1:0-11128 GCA_032191745.1 Picea mariana | reverse complement strand
AAGCCTCCATGTCCAACCGCTCCAAGGTTACCTTTGGAGGCATCGTCAAAATTTAATTTTTGAAATCCATTTGGAGGAGGAGACCAATTGATAAGATCCATTCAGTTAGTCGAAGTGATTTTTTGAGTGAATATTGTTTTGCTTGGATCCAGGTTCAGGGCTGATAGGATGTCTCGTTCATACATTGATTATTTCCAATCTTGATTGGACCATGTTTGAATTAGGACAGTTTCCTGAATTTCATTGGTTATGTGGGTCCAAAAAAAGTTGGGGTCAAGGTTCTCTTCTTTAAATATCCTTCGGTTTCGTTCTCTCCATATTCCCTAAAGGGTGAACACTGAAATAAGTTGTAAGGTTCTATTGATGATTGGGTTATGAGTGATATCTTGAGGCTATATGTCAATGGTGTGTAGAGTGGTTTGGCAATCCCTGCTAGATCATTTGAAAGTCAAAGTTCCATGGTCCCATATAGATTGAGCGAAGTGACAAGAATTGAAGAGATGTTTAGTTGTTTTTAGATGACTCTATGTTAAGTCCTAAATAATGGTACATTACCTCTTAATTGGATCATATTACATTAGTAATGTTATTTTATTTATGTCGGCTTGGGTCCATTAGTTGTAATTGTACCTATTATCTCTTTTTCAATGCATTGATTACTTATTCTGAGGTTTTTTTATGCTATTTTGATATTTGTTTCTTAACATTTTGTATCAGAGCTCAACGTCTTGAGGTTTCGTTGTTGCATATGAGACAACTAGGAATTTTATATATAATTTTTTTTATGTGATGTTTAAGAAGGAACCCCTTGGATTATAGTTATTATACGGATCAAGGTATGTGGGGTTCAAATTTCATCTCATGAGTCCTTATACTTTCAAAGATATAGCCTGTGTAAGATAGGGTTCTAGAATCATCCTCAATTTAGTCATCACAGAATTTTCACTATAAATATTTTTTCTGTAACGTTTAATACCATGAAACTAGGAGGATATTCATATAAATTATCAAGGTAGTTGTGATAAAACTTTCAGCTCCTGGTTCATCCTACTTTTGTAAATAAACCCTGTGTAAGATAGGGTATCTGACTAGTCATATTAACTAGTCCCAAACACGTCTTCCAGGTAAAATAATGATATATTCTTCAGTGAGTATCCAACCTAAGTGAGACTAGTTTCATTGGACAGTGGAAAGTCTTTAGTATTTCTGGTACAAGTTTCAAAATCAAATATCATATATTGTGCTCTTTGAACACTTTACAAGTACGCTCTCCTGGAAGGGACAAAAATAAAAAAGGTATGGGTAAGTTACCATAACTTCCACTTAGCACATCCTATTTTGATCAGACTTGTGGAACTACAGAGAATACGTATTAGAGAACTACAAAAAAAACAATTAGACCTAGAAGGGATAAATTTTTGGAGATGCAACAGAAGAAAAATCGTCTAGTAGAACCACCTCGAAATCAAGGTTTAAAAGTGATACTTGGGCCACATGCCACCAAAAAAGGAAACTTATACACCAAATAAGCCTCCAGATAATCCTACTTGGACTATTGATGAAGGTGAAGAAATGTGAAGGGACATAAATCATTTACAAAAGAAGGTAATAACAAAATATGTACTACAAGGGATGATGGATTCAACTTAATCTAAGTTGGAGGCAATAATGTATACTAACATGAATGGTTTAAAAAGGAATATCATGGAAGGATTGAAAATTTTCCTAATAGAGAGGCCGACTAAAAGTGAAAATTTATCCCATGAATTTCATGATGAGGACATAAGGAAGACGAATCAAGACTAGAAAAACTCCAACTTTGGGTTGAAGATCAACCACTTTCCTAAGATCGATATGAAGAATCTTGATGGCAAGGATCCACTCACATGGATACTTCAAATGGAGTAGTTCCTTGATCTACATGATGTGCCACATACACAAAAGGTAAGAATTTCTTATTTATATTTAGAACCTAATCATTTTTTGTGGTTTTGATGGCTTTTTTCTCGCAAATCATTTATCACTTGGAAAATTTTCACAGAAGAAGTGATAGCACACTATGAGGATACAAGGAGTAATACCTTCTTTATCCAATTGATAAATCTCAAGAAAAAGGGTTCAATTGTGAAGCACATTAAGAACTTACAAAGATTGAATATAAAGGTAATTGATATTCCATATGAGCACCTGATTGATGTATTCATAGGAACTTTAAAAGGATAACATTCAACATGAGGTTCTCCTTTGGGAACACAAATCATTCGAGAATGCATTCAGGGTGGTGATAAATGTTGAAAGTAAAAATATGGGTATGGATACTAGAAGGAACACTCTTAACATCTATCAAGAGAATAATGTTCCTTCTTCTAAAACACCTCAACCCACAAGGTTGACACCTCAAAAATTGGAGGAAAGAAAATAAAAAGGTTTATGATTTAATTGTGACAACAAGTACAGTAAGGGACATAAGTGTGGTGAGAAGAAATTATTCTAAATAGATTGTTAAGAGAAAGAAGAACAATAACAATATCAAGAGCCATCTCAAGATGAAAACGTAGAATATATTTCTTCTGAAGCGTTGACTCCCACGATATCACATAATGCATTGGATGGAATTATCACTCCTCAAACCCTCAACATCAAAGGATATATAAAAAATAAAAAGGTAATAGTCCTAATTGATTCTGGTAGTACTCATAATTTCATTCACTATAAATTATCCAAAGCTATCAATTGATTTATATATCTAGTGCCAAAGTTTCAAGTAATGATTGCACATGGGGGAACTATCAATTTCTCAGGAAAATGCAATAAGATCAATATTACTATGGGGGAATATGTATTGAATAGTCCAATGATCGATATACCCATGGGTGGTTCTGATGTCGTACTAGGATTCCAATGGTTACAATCATTGGGAACAATGGATTTTAATTTTCAAGAACTTTTCATGAAATTTTCATTGGAAGCAAAATAAATTGATTTAAGGGGTATCACAGGGAAATATAGTAAGGTGATAAGCTCTAATGACATGAAAAAATTATTGAAAAAGGGGCCCATCATGGTGTAATTGTACAACTATGCTCACTATATGTTCAAACATCTAAGCCATCTATTCCCCCAGGTCTCCAAGGGATCATTGATAGGCATTCCAAATTATTTGAAGACATTCCCAAAGGTCTTCCACCCACTCGAAACCATGATCATGCTATTCACCTAATTCTTGGGAGTGTTCCTCCTAACATGAGGCTTTACAGATACCCTTATTCCTAGAAGAGTGAAATTGAGCTTATGGTTAAAGAAATGTTAGAGGATGGAATTATTAGACCTAGCCAAAGTTCTTACTCTGCATCGATGGTAATGGTACTCAATAAAGAGGGATCATGGCATATGTGTCCATATTATAGAGAGTTCAACAAGATCACTATTAAAGATAAGTTTCCCATTCCCGACATTGATGAATTCTTAGATGAACTACATGGAGCAATCTATTTATCAAAGTTGGATCTTCATTCAGGGTATCATCCGATTAGAATGAAGGAAGAATATATCACAAAAATAACAATCTGAACTCATGAAGGCCATTATAAATTTTGTTCATGCCCTTTGGCCTTATGAATTCACCTTCCACATTCCAAGGGTTGATTAATTACATTTTCAAGCCCTTCTTTCGAAAATTTTTGTTAGTATTTTTTGATGATATATTAATCTATAGAAATTCTTGGGAGGATCATTTGCAACATGTTGGCAAGGTGCTACAACTACTAAAAGAGAAACAACTATATGCCAAACCATCCAGATGTTTCTTTGGGGTGAAGGAGGTAGATTATTTGGGTCATATTGTATCTCATGAAGGTGTTAAGGTAGACCCTAATAAGATTAAGGTCATGATGGACTGGTTGATTCCCAAAACATTGAAGAATCTTAGAAGATTTTTTGGTTTGACAGGTTACTATCGCAAGTTTGTTTAGAACTATGGAAGATTAACAACACCTTTAACTATATTAACTAACAAGGATGCATTTTCATGGACTCCAGAGGCAACTCAAGCTTTTGAGAAACTTAAAGAGGTGATGTGCAAAGATCCTGTCTTGACCACACCAGGCTTCACCTAAAACCTTTATTGTGGAATGTGATGCCTCTAGAAATGGCATTGGTGTTGTTATAATGCATGAAGGAAGGCCCCTTTCTTTTTAAAGTTGACCACTTAAGGGAAAGGACTTACACAAACCCATTTATGAGAAGGAAATGATGGAAATACTACATACATTGAAAAATGGAACCCTTACCTAATATGCAGGCACTTCAAGGCCAAAACAGATCATGATAGTCTTAAATAATTCCTGGAACAAATACTATATTCAAAAGAAAAAGAAAAATGGGTGACCAAGATGTTGGGTTATGATTTTGAAATCATCTATAAAAAAGAGAAGTTAAATGTTGTGGCAGATGAACTCTCAAGAAATGATGAATATGTTGAGGCCTTTATTTTTGCTATCTCAATCATCCAACTCGATTGGATAATAGAAGCGATCGATGAATGTAAGAATGAAGAAAACCTATGGACTCTCATTCAAAGGTTGCAGTAGGATTCCAGTGCATAAGATACAGTGACATGGAAAAATGATTCACTATGGTACAAATATCGAATATATTTAAGTAAGAACTCCCAACTCAAGAAAAAGTTACTATTGGAATTGCACACCTCTCTAGTAGGAAGGCCCTCGGTATTTTTGAAAAACTACCATAGGGTGAAGAACGATTTTTTTTGGGATGTCCTTAAAACCGATGTTCAAAGGTTTCTAGAAGAATGTTTGGTTTGCCAACAAAATAAGGTGGAAACAATTAAGACCCCAGATCTTTTACAACCATTAACCATCCCAGGTCAACGTTGTGAGGAGGTTTCCATGGATTTCATCACAGGGTTACCAGAGTTTGAAGGAAAGAGTGTCATCATGGTGATTTATGATAGATTGACCAAGTGTGGACACTTTTGTGCACTCTCTCATCCTTTAAAATCTAGTACAGTTGCCATCGCATTCATGGATACATTTCAAAAGCTACATGGAAGCCCAAAGATTATTGTAAGTGACAAAGATTGTAACATTCCCAGCCACCAACGGGTCTAGCAATGCCACTACTCAGACACTTCACTTAGCTTTGATAATATATAACATGCATTTTAATCGAATTAAAACACTTAATCAAAATAATCACAGAATTACTGCTACCATACAGAATCGATGAAATTATCAGTAGTTCATATACACAACGGAGTACATGATAACATTCAAGCATCAGTAGCACAAACATGTATAACATATAATTAAGAACATATTGATACTGATCTTTTCAACTAGAGTAACACCACCAACTACGTGCATACCTTCCACAAATCTCCCATCCATAGACCACGTTTCTCATCACACTTAGCAGTGGGTCACCCCCGAGATGAGACTAAGCTCCACCCAAGGCAATGGAATCCTAAGATAGGCAAGCTCAATAGGGAAGTCACACAGTTAAAGAGGAAGGATTCTCTCCCAGGATCCACTTATACCCACTGCTCACAACCTCTCATTCCCCACATCCCTGTCCCACCCCAGTGGTCTACACCTTCACTGTCACACAATCCATCGACTGCTTCACCTCCCTTGCCTTGGGCTTCTGCAACAGGACGGGCCAGAATTCTCAGAGCTCTGTAGTAGCTACGAGAACCCTTCCAGGAGAACTCACTTCCACAACACACTCTCTCACCTTGGTAGAGTTTCTCATAGGCCTGAAAACCTTCCTCTTCAACCGCAACCACCTCCCTCACCTAGAGAGAGTGTTACACACAAGCCTGACAACCTGCTTCTTTAACTTCGTTCCTGCATAAAGAGGACAACAAAAAGGCTCAACAAGGAACAAATGATGACAATAATCCACACTCGACCAAGGAACTGCGTGGCCACAATAGCCAACAGTTATGACACACATGGCACAGACAAATACATGATGCTTGGGCTTCACAGAAGACACAGATCAGTCTGCAGTTATCTCTGGGTTCAGGATGCGTGACCAGAGAACAAAACACAGAGGTCGATGATGGAGGTCTATGGTTCACGGAAATACACAGGTCAACTTCCATGGTTCTGGATTTCAGAATGCCTAGTTATGCATAGGTCCAACACAGAGGAAAACGGGTATATACAGGAGATGCGTCGGCTTCTCAGGAAAACATCATAGGTCAACCTCATGGTTTTCTAGTTTCATATTTGCATTAGTGTATGTAGAGATTAGTTGCCCCGCAAAAAAGGATAGACAATGGATCTCAGAATGGAGGACGAACCCCCAACATTAATTGACTCATCAATTTTAACTGCATGCACCCAGATCAACACTTGTCTTCCTAGAGCCACATGAGTTCCACTTAGCACTCGTTCCCTTTCTAGGAACTTAGGACAACACTTGGTCAATTTCCCACCTTAGCCTTTAGGAAATAATAATAAATTATTATCCCCTTTAGAGGTAAGCCCCCTAAATTATCCCCTAGGCCCACACACTTAGCCTCCTCCCTTACCCAACCTTGTGGAATCTTATTACCCCATCACTCTTTCTTCGTGGTCAGTCTGCATGCAGTGATGTTTAATATTTATTAATGTTCTTCATAATTACATATACAAAAATAGGCTCCTGGCCTTTAAAATCTAGGCTCTCCGACCTATTAACACATAAGCCCACCATCTT
Organism: Picea mariana; assembly: GCA_032191745.1. Lineage (NCBI taxonomy): Eukaryota > Viridiplantae > Streptophyta > Pinopsida > Pinales > Pinaceae > Picea > Picea mariana. Next base: position 4,402 of record JASDQU010392194.1, on the reverse strand, counting down.
ATCACACTCGACTCACCAGCCTACAGTCAAGTTTACAATTCATAAATACAACAGGGCTCATCCTTGGGGATATTACAGAGATCCCTTCTTCACTGGACATTTTTGGACATAATTATTTTCTTGTTTGGGTACTCAACTGGCTCATAGCTCATCTTATTATCCTCAATCTGATCGAAAAAACGGGATAGTGAACAAATGTTTGGAAGGATACCTTCTTTGTTTTGTCTCTGATAAAGAAACACAATGGTTCAAATGGTTACCCTTGGTAGAATGGTGGTATAACACTTTCTTTCATGCTGCAACAAAAATGACACCATTTATGGCTCTCTATGGATACCACCCACTTTCCATCATTTCTTCTCTAAAAGAAAAATCTAAGGTTCAAGCACTGGAAGATCACATCGAGCATCAACAACAAGTTCTCCAACTCTTAAAGGACAACCTGAACATGGCACAAAATCACATGAAACAAGCATATCAACATCGTAGTGAAAGAAGTTTTGAAGTAGGGGATTGGGTATTTTTAAGACTACAACCATACAAAAAGAAGTCCCTCAAGCAAGCTAAGAAGGATAACAAATTATCATCAAAGTAATATGGCCCTTATAAGGTGTTGCAAAAGATTGGTACTATGGCATACAAATTGGAGTTGCCTGCATCTTCGCGAGTACACCTAGTTTTCCATGTTTCATGCTTAAAGAAGGTTTTAGGTGACAAGATCGTAGCTCAAACTATATTGCCAGAACTTGACGAGAAAGGAAAAATCATATTAGATCTCGAAGCTATCACTGACACAATAATTCACCAGCTGAGGAATAGATCCATTTCAGAGTATCTCATTAAGTGGATGAAACTACTTGCTGAAGATTTCACTTGGGGAGAAGATTATTTTATATAGAAGCATCCATAATTACTCAAGCGTTGCAAACAAAACTTGTCTAAAGGGGAGGGGCATGTTATTCCCTAAATAGTGGAACATTACCCCTTAATTGGGGCATATTACATTAGTAATGTTATTTTATTTATGTCGGCTTGGGTCCATTAGTTCTAATTATACCTCCTAGTTTCTTATATATACCAAGGAGACATTTTAATTTGGAATCATCTTGTATTTGGAAATTTATGTGGTGTGTAAGGAGGTGTCCCCCTAGAAGAGGGTTATTATATGAAACTCTCTCTTTTTCAAGGCATTGAGTACTTATTCTAAGGTTTTTTTATGCTATTTTGATATTTGGTTCTTAACAGTCTAGAATAAGGGGTATCTAGATGGACCAAGGAACCCCTTTTTAAGGACGATGTCCCAAGTTAGGATTCTACCATGTGCCAAGAGACAAAGAATGGTTGAAACTTTTGTCCAAATATTTTGGTGCCATATTTTCTCCCATATTGCTTGTTTGTGGATGTGATGGTGGCCAACCACATAAATATAATCTTCCTTGTTTTTGAAATCCCCATTGATCGAATTTCCTCACCTCAAACGGTCCATTTTCTGTGATTCTGATTTTCCATGTGTTTAGGTCGTTCAAAAAGAGTTGAAGTTTATCTGGGTCCAAATCATTATGCCAATGAGTAGAAGGGAGCAAAGTGCACCATTGAGGTTGTTTCTCTATCGGCTTCCATTAGTGGGAAGCTAGGGATAGGTTGTGAGTTGTCATATGAACCCGCAGATCTTGGAGCTTCGGATTGTCTGCCCATTTGGGTTTTTGTTTCCAAGCATCATCCCAAAAGAAGGTTTTTTTCCCATTTCTTATTTCCCAAAAGAAATGGTTTTGAATGAGCCCTTTGTTTTGGCAGGCTATATTCCAGATGTTCGAGCCAAGAGGAGTGTTATCCATTCTGATGAGTTGAGAGTTTGGAATAGATGTTGCATATTTTTGTTTCCAACGGTTATCCCATTGTGATTTAGGGTTGTTTATTCATCTCCACCATATTTTATCTCCCAAAGATTTACACTGAATCTCTCGATCCCGGATACCAATTCCTCATGTTAGTTTTGGTGTGCAAACTTTCTCCCATGAAACAAGAGTCCATTTGCAGTGCTCCTTGTTGTTTCCCTAGAGAAAGGTACGGTGGATGTTTCTGATTGCTTTTAAAATATTTTTGGGGGCTGCCATAGTGGAGAAGAGGTACATTGGCATGGCTTTAAGGATTGATTTGACAAGAACTAATATTCTTGGTAGGTTAAGAGATAGAAAGGTCCATCAATCCAGTTTCTTAATCATTTTGGCGAGGAGTGCCACCTAGGACATCTTCTTGAGATAGTTTTCCTTCAAGGCTTCTCCAAAGTATTTTAAGGGGATAGAGCCAATTTGGTAGCCCAAAATCCTAGCCAGGTCAGCTTGAATAACATCAGAGTATTGAAAAATAAAATATAATATTTACCTTGGTTGATGGAGGTACCAAAGGCCTTTGTAAAGTATAGGAGCACTTGTTTTAAGGATTGAGTTTCTTGAGCTATTGGGATTCCCATGAGCAATGTGTCATTAACAAATTGTTGGTGCGTTGATGATTTGGATTCATCATGTAGGTTGAGTAATGTCAATTTTCCAGTAGTTGTGGCCACTTTGATTCAATGTCCTTGTCCTGCTGCCATGAGGATAAAGAGGAAGGGAGAGAGCGGACCTCCTTGTCTAATACCTCGAGATGGGGAAAATTTAAGGGAGGGAGAGACATTAATAAAAATGGAAAAGAAGGTTGAGGTTAAAAGGACGTGATCCATTTGATAAATGACAATGCAAACAGAAATAGGTCATAATTTACTAGGGTCTTCCACTTTTTCTTCTTTCAGGATTAGGGGCGGGAAGGTGGATTTTAAGGTTGGGAGAATGGAGAGAAAATTATGTGAGTCTTCTACTACCTCCAGCACATCCTTCTTAATAATATTCCAACAAGAATGAAATAAATTTGTAGTAAAACTTTTGGCTCTTGGAGATTTACCTTTTGGCATGTCAAGAACAACTTGCTCTACTTCTTGTAGTGTGAAATTTCTGAGGAGACCATCATTTTGTTCTTCCGTGACTAGTTTTGGTATGTATTGGGTAATTTTTCGGATCATGTTTTCGGTATGGTTGGGGTTCCTTCATAAGGTTGATGTAATAATGAATCAATTATGTTTAATTTATTCATGTTTAAGAATTTTGTGACCACCTCTATTTTTTTAAGGGTGTGATTATGTTTTGATGTTTCTCTGTAGCATGGACCTGTTGAAGAACTTGGTATTTTTCTCGCCTTCTTTGATCCATTGAATTCCTGATTTCTGTTCCCAAAGGTGCTCTTACTGTTGAGCTATAATTGCAACGTGGTAAGTGCGACGGGTTCCCTCCTCTATAAGATCCTTTGATTTTCCCCGCGGGATCAATTCTTTCTATAGTTGTTCCATCGATTGTTCCAAAAGTTTCTTAGCTTGGAAGACGTTGTCGAACTCTGTTTTGTTCCATGAATTGAGTTTTTGTTTTACATTTTTTAGGCGGTGCTGAAATTTGTACATAGGGGAGCCACTATGAACTAAAACATCTTTCCACCATTGGGATATATTCGCTTGGAAAGAGGGATGATCCAGCCATAACGGTTCAAATCTAAAAGGGCGATTGAGAGGGGCAGCTTGAATGTCTAGGTCTAGACATATATGCCAATGATCATATCCATGGAAGGGGAGAATAATAGGTTCAATGGATAAGACTGGGTAATTAGGGATTCTGAAAGGAGGGATCTTTCTAGATGAGACACAATTTAGTGAAATTCGCTTCTACGTTTATTCCATGTGAAATTTTCGTTGGTAGTCTCCTAGTCTACAAGGTGAAGGTTGCAGATAGTTTCTTTTAGGAGGGTGGCTTCCAAATCAAGTTGAGGAATTCCACCTTTTTTCTCATCAAGAGAGGTGATGATATTGAAATTGCCTTCTATTATCCAATGGGAATTATCTATTAAATGTGTCAACCTTTGGATTGATTGGAGGAGGTTATTTTATTTGGAGAGGATCTGGGGCCATAAACATTGGAAAAGAGGCCTTCCTATTTTGTTCCTAATAGTATGAAGCGAGTTGATAAGGTTTTTCTGGTGGTAAATAAGTCAGACAGTCGAATTTCATGGGGGTTCCATAGGATCGTCAGTCCACTGGAAGCCCCTTCTGCATCTATTTTTGTAGAATGACAACTAGGCTAATATTTACAGTCTATTCATTGTAGGACATCAGAGGTGCATTTGGTTTCTTGAAGCATGAGAATGGAGGGTTTTTATTTTTTCAATAGAGATTTGAGGGCTCTTTGCTTGCTTGGGCGATTCAACCTTTGAATATTCCAGGAGATTACTTTCATTGAGAAGCTTGGGAGGAGGGTTAGACGTTCTCTATCATGATCTTGATTCGTCTTGAATTAACCAGAAATTCTCCTCTCTTTTTTTTTTT
>JASDQU010392189.1:0-10962 GCA_032191745.1 Picea mariana | reverse complement strand
GTAAGGATTTTGCATATGTGGAGACATCATCGACTGATTTCCCAAATAGGACATAGATTGTTGGGCATGCATTGTATTCGAAGGGCTTTGGGAAGGATTACCCCATGCTGGTCCCGTGGGGATAGGCATAGTAGTTTGTCTAGGGTTCCATTGATTGTGGAACGAATTACCCCAGATCGGCATTCCGGAGGAGGGAACGGATCCTTGCCCTAAATTCCAAGGTCCTGCTAGGTTTTCCCCCTATGCAGGAATAGTACCTTGCATATGAGTAGATTGTCCAAAAATGGGGTTTCCCCCAGTCGGGAAAGCAGTTGACAAGAAGGTGTTGTTACCAAATGTTTCGTTCCAAGAAAATGGTGTTGAACCTACTGGCATACTATGCGAAGGTTGTCCTTGACTCCCCGCTCCAAATAAACTATTGTGTGTACGTTGCCCGGCGGATTGCTGATGCGAACCACCGAGTGAAGGGGATGAAGGAGGGATATGACCTCCTCCGTAAGGAAAACAGTTAAAAGGGACAGGAGTTCCCCCCATGTGACATTGTAGAGGAGCGCTAGAGCTCCCTACCCCTAGACCCAAAGTATGTAAAGTGGAGTAGGAAAGTACAGTACTTGTCCCTGAACTAGGCATCCCGTATGAGAACGAAGGGCATGTCGCACTAGGTGTGAGAGGGGTTGTGGCCGCCGTCAAATACGGGTTCGGTCCACTATGCGAGGCAGTTGCGGTTGAGACCATGGTGGCTCGAACCGACGACGGTAGGTTAGGAGATGAAATCTCCCCTGTGGTGACAGCCGTGATGGGAATTGAAGAATTCCCAGAAGGAGTAACAACATTTGTTTCCATTGCTGTGTGCAACACTGTGTGGCGCTCGTGAAATTGAATTGGTACAATAAAAGGTGCCAAGAAATCAGTGGTTGGGGTTTCAATTGGGCCAAGAGCGGTTGCTTCAAGGTCCAAAATGGTCGATTCCTCTAGGGGTTGGTCGGGCACAATGGTTTGTAACCCGGTTTCTTCAAAAGACCCTTGTTGGTCTAGCTTCCGCCTTAATGGTGGCGGGGGTGGCGCCAGTGTAACCAGCGGCAGGCCAAGAAGCCTTCATGACCAGCGAAGCTCGGGATCCTCCACTGTGTAAGAAGATCCAAGACACTCTAAGGTAGTCTAAATGCTCAAAAGTAACACACACTAAAAAAAAAAGTCCCTAAAAGATAAGACAGGCAACCACTAAATTAATTGGAAGAACAGTTACAACAACCAACACTAGAGCAACTTACCAGTGCAAGTGCAAATCGAACACGGAAGCACCCTCTGGGTATACTCTGTAAAGCGTGGCCCGATGTCTATCCTAGGTATCGTGGTATACCCTTGTAGTCACCTGTGTATGTCCCTAAAAAGATTGGCAACTAGGTTGCCACCGCGCGAACAGTCACCAGGTGGGTATAGTCGAAAGTCGGGTAGACCACAATGAGCAGGGTATCAATCCTGAAACCTATCAAGGGTATCGAGAAAAAATGTTTCGAAAGACAACTGAGGACCTCAAACGGATTCGAGACCCACGAAGCCCCGTGGCAATTGAAAACGACGGAATCCCAAAACAAGCCCTCTATATGTGTTCTCCACAACGATTGGTCCAACTTTGGAGGGGTTATCTCCACTACCTTTCCGCACGCAACCTCGTGTTTATCCCCTGTGTTAGAGGGGGGTCCCAGATAGCTTTCACAACACTAGACTTAGACACTCCCTATCTTAGACTCCAATGTTTGATTTTAAATGGCCTTGAAGAGTTTCCTCTCCAACCTAATCCAAGGCCCTAGTCCTAAACTAGTTTGTGAACCCTATAAACATAAAAGTCTAGTAGATTTTAAATTTAGCATTACTTTTATGGATTTTTCTTACATCAAGGGGTATGAGGGTGAAACTGATGATTTATAAAATACGAAAGCAAAAAATGAATAAAAAATCTGGAAACAAAACTTTTACTGAATGCAAAATTTCAACAACTTTTCAAAAGAAATATTTTTTAACTTTTCTAAGATTTTGGACAGCAAACTCAAAGGAATTTCACTCGAATACGAGCTACTTACGATCTAAGTGAATTGAAAAAAATTATGAAATAAAAGACTTTTCCCCGGCTTAATAATGCAGAAACACACTCTTCAACCAAACAAGAAAATGAAAATAGATTTTTTTCTTTTTATTTAAATGCTAGTAAAGAAAGAAAGGAAAAATACCGACAAGTAAAAAAACAAGAAAAAAAATTCTGGCCTAAATCGCAGATCGCAAAGAATCAGGTCAAAAATCACACACTAGCAATTTTAAAAACAATGACTCTCACACTTGTCTAAAAACCTTAAAACTTTATTTTTATTTTTATTACAACTTTTTAATTGAGAAAAAGAAGGCTAAGGGTAAGATCAATCTTAAGCTACTGACTGCTCACAACAGAGATTCAAACACCTGAGAGGAATAATTCTTATCAAAGTAAATGATGATTGCCTTACCCTCAACAAAAAGTATCATGCACAAGCACGCGACTGTTACTCAAACAACACGCGTGTGAACGTGCACTGGATAGAGTCAGAGGGCGTGTACACGCGGGCTGACCTTGTATAGGCTGCGTGTATATCTAAAATCTGAGAAAAAATGAAAACAAACAGACCAAATCAGGAAGAGACCATTGATATTGATAACCAGGATCCCTTAAAGACTTGGGCACTCTTTCTAACAGAAAAACAACTAATGTAAGGAAAAAATGATAAAGAAACAACAATCTGAGATAGGACTGCTAGCAAACAAAACTTCAGACAAAATTCCAGAAAACCCCCTGAGAATGTGTGATTCTGACAGGGAAGAGGATGAATACCTCTGAGGTTCTCTAAACTCTACACGCTACTGCTACCTCTACAGCTAGCGTTCACATGCAGGCTATAAGAGGGTAGGGCGCAGGTACACGCGTGCAGACCTTGTGCAGACCGTGTGTACTTCTGTGGGTCCCGAAAACATAGCTAATCAAAAGTCAGGGAAAGCTGGTATGGAAAACCAGACTCCCTGCTAGCTCAGACCTTATAGAAACGAAAAGAAAAGACAAGCAAGAAAAACTAGTCTTTAAACTACCCAAAAACTAAATAAAATTCCAGGAACCCTAGAGAATTTCCCCAGTATGGTCGCCAATTCTGTTGTTGGGAAAATCTCCCTACGGACTAGCAAATAGAGTTCTAACTTTGCATGCAGATATGACCGAAGAGAAATTACTTTCTACCTTCATCCCTAGATTTAAATCCCCTTTTCTTAGTAAATGCATGGAAAGATCAACCTACCTCCTTCCCAGCGTTTGATGTTGATCCTCCATTGTGCTTGATTACTTGTTCGCAATACTCCTTCCAAAGTTGACCTGCATTCAAGACAAGCAACAACTATGCATGCATACTACTTATATACTAACGGGTTAGAAATCAAAACATATACTGATCAAACTATAAACAGTTCATGAATTGGGACGGGAAAAGCATTTTCTTTATTACTTTAAATGAGTCAACTTACAAAAGTTGAGACCGGCCACCGCTCCTTGAACCTGATCCTGGGCTCCTCTTCTTCTATCCTCCAACTGCTTTGCTTTAAATATCCTTTGGCATAAGGAAAGGATAAAGGGTTGGGACAATGGGAATACGTAAATGGACAAAGTTTCTTTGCTATATTTTTTTCTTTTTCAAATGGGACCCCTACCCCTTCTTTTATAGGCTAGAAATAGCTAGGTATTTGGATGAACCCTCGGCCATGCATGACCGGGAGTTTCAGTTAACTCACCCATAGCTTTTTGTTCCGTCGGCAACTTTCCTTTTTTTCATGCTTTTGTCGGTCCACACGGGCTGTTTTGGGTCAGTCAGCGTGTACACGCGTGTAGTAATGGATTAGGGTGCGTGGGCCTTTATAAAAGAGGATTTTGAAAGAGTTGTTCAACAGTGTTTTGGCAAAGAAGGGATATGAGTTGGCCTGATACCAGGTAAGCATGTGTGGTGCAATTTAGGGTTATAACACCTGAGCCTAGGCTAGAGGGTGAGTGACCGCAAGGAAGAGGAGACCTTAATAATTCTTGTAAACTATTGGGATCATGCACACAGTGGGTAGTTTCCCGTGCAGAAAAACCTTGGAAAGGAAGATGAAATCATGATAGCTCTTGTGAACTATTGAATTGGAATCATGCACCCAATGGGTACGCCAAGGAAAGCGATGAGCATGGATAACAAAACTACCATGTGGATACAAATTCACAAACTGCACAGATAAGTACTGTGATAAGATTATGAAATTTTCCTTTTGAATTTTGAACAACAGTAAGATGTTTTCGCATGAAATTGTGATTAATGTGCTTGTTGTCCAAGAATTATTGAAGGCAGATGACGAAGACTAGGATCCTGAAAGAGGACCTGACCAAGGATGAAGGTCAAGACTTCTGAAGTGGTTGAATGAGAAAGTCATGACAGGTGTTTTTGAGAAAGAACATCGATGACGGTGTTCCTTTAAGGGGGAGGGAATTGTAACACCTTGTTTCCCCCAATTTGTAATTAATCATAAAATAGGAATTTCCATGCTAATGCATGGGGAAAATGTAAATGTATTATTGTTTGAGTTGCCAATAAATGACTGTGGGGGTGAAGCCTTGAAAGTACTGGCCATGATATCACTAGAGGAAAAATGTGAAAACTATACAAGAGGGTTCATATATCAAATAACCCCAAATCTTCCTTGATAAGGATGAAAAACCTCCTTCGAATCCCAAGGAAAGAAAAAAAGTCAATGAAGAAAGGGCTTGTGGTTGAATCACCAACCACCCCCATGAATGGAAACATGGGTTGTAAGTCTGAAGTACCACAGGGACCTGCAGACCTAAGCTTCCTTCTGACAGAAGGAACCGAATAGGTCAGCAAACCCTCCTAGGTAAGAGGGACACACACACGGGAGAAGGAGACACCAGACGATGGTAGAATCTCCCAAGGGAGAGGCGTTAATCTCTCCAGTAAATCACGAATAGAAGGCCATGATCTTGATGCTTAAGAGCATCTGAGAAACCTCGTTAACGCCACAACCGAGTGAGAAAGATCTGAGTTGCAAAAAATAGGACCCGAACAGAAGCTGAAACAGAGAGAGAAACCTCCAAAACTGTGAGAATTCCCTGGTGATATCATGGCTTGGCATGGGGGTGGCCAGAGTGCTAAGAATGAATTCCTATGAGCCTATGGTCGGGTGGAAGGATGAACACCCATGGTTAGTTGGTTGGAGGCAACCTGTAATAGATAAGTGATTTCCTACCCTATGTAATTTAGATGTAACTGTGTATGAATTGGTTATATTGTGCATGCTTTCAGGAATGTGAATGAATGATTAATGGATATATTGTATCCCTTCTATCTCTGCTTGGTTGTATAATTAGGCAAGTAAGGAATTATATGGGTCGGACATGACCTGTTCTCATAAATTCTTGAGTTTTGTAGCGTCTTAAGCTAGAGCCACGAACCGTGAGCTTGTCGACCTTAGGTGTAGTTGCATGTACAATGGTTTACTCATCTAGTCGATCTGAGCCCCTTGGAGGATGTATTTTGTCAAGATCATGAAAGGTAGTGTCGATATGCACATGCTCTCTGTGATCAAATAGAATCCCATAACCCCTTAATGAAGGAGCGCAGTAGTTGTGCTAAAGACTCTTCTAAGAGTCAAAATCCAGGAGAAAGAGCACAAAGCTTTCAAGTCCTTCATAGTTGACGAAGCTCAAGAAGGATATCAAATTTCAAATACCGAAAGAAAGTACCCTTACATTTGCTAGATGAACGGACAAGATCCTTTCGGAGGATCTAAGGTCTATCACGACTGCTAGATTGGAGGAAGGAATGTAGGCGTTAACACCTCGACCCTTTTAGCCTTCGCAAGTAGTGATGGGAAGGGAGGGTAAGGCCAGGGTGTGTTCATTTGGAGGAGGATAAGGGAAGGGAGGGTCTGTGCTAGGCCCCATAGAAGTCTCATGGATTTTGTCCCTCAAAGAAAAAGATGAAAAATTCTATGTTACCATAGTGGGTGTGTGACAGTACCCTATACGTATCAAAGGATACAATTTGCATCTTTCCAATGTAGCTCATGCGGCTCCTGCATGAACCTGGAAACTGCACCAACTACATATGAGAGGTCTGGTCTGGAGTGTGTGAGATACAACAAGCTCCCCACTAGTTGTCTATACAGTGTGTTGTCAACCAGTGGAGTCTCCCCGCCATCCTCAATTTTGACTCTTGATAGGAAAGGAGTCGAAGCAGACTTGCAATCTGTCATGTGAAATCTCTCAAGGAGATCTGGTGCATAGTTGGCTTGAGACAGTTTGATGCTTGATGCATCCTAACTGATCTCAAGTCCAAGGAAGAAGTGTAGCGGACCCATGTCCATCATCAAAAACCTGTCATGAAGAATCCTCTTAACTGCAGCAATCGTTGAAGTCGAGCAACCGATGATCAACAAATCATCGACATACAGAACTAAAAGTAGAAGTGAATCATCCATCCTAAGCATGTATGCATTCGGGTCTAATTTACAACGTAAAAATTTCTGTGACAATAGCTAGGAGTCCATCTTGGCATACCATGCCCTCGGAGCCTGCTTGAGGCCATAAAGTGACTTCTTCAATCGACAGACCAAAAATGAGTCCTGCATAAATCCCTTGGGCTGCTCCATGTAGATCTCCTTAGAGAGATCACCATGAATAAATGCATTATTCACATCCATCTGATGGACTTCTTATCCCTTGGGTACCACAATGGCAAGTGCCAATCGTATGGAATCCATCTTCGCTACTAGAGCGACGGTCTCATCATAGTCAATACCATGAACTTGTTGAAAGCCTTTGGCGACAAGCTTGGATTTGTATCTGTTGATCTATCCATCTGTTGTGCTCTTGGTCCTGTAGACCCATCTGCATCTGACAAGTTTCCTCCCAGAAGGAAGGGGAACCAGATACCAAGTCTAGTTCTCGAGGAGGGAGTTGTACTCCTCCTGCATGGCAGATTCCCAAAAGGGATTTCCAGCAACCTCGCCATAAGATTGTGGATCTGAAGACTGAACAAAGAAAAGATTCCTGGAAGGCAATGGTTCAGTGGAAGTGAGTGCAATAGGAGTCTCCTCAAAATTAGATCGAGTCGTCCTAGTATCGGTTGGATCACCAACGAGATCCCTTGCATCCTGAAGAGTAGTCTATGCCCACTTGGGCCTCTGCTCTGGCTCTGCGACTGCATATGGATGCTCTGACTCTACATCTGACTGTACTAACTCTAAATCTGAATCTGAATCCTCTGATTCCTCTGAACCAGAATTCTCTTCTGAAGAAGAGTCGGCATGGGCATGCTCATTGTTGTTCCTGAGTTTATACTTTAAGGCTATAAAGTATACCATCAAGGCATCCGTAAAGGTAAAAGTAATTAAAGGGTAAGAATCAAAATGAAGGGTAAATCAAAGTTAGTTTCTCAATTGCCTCTGTCTAGCTTCCCGTTGTTCTTGGATGCTGATATCTCTCTCAATAGCTGCCCATGAACGTTCTAATTCAACCTGGTTAGTTGATGTTTGCAGAATAGTATTAAACAGGTTTAAAGCAACGCTAATTTGATCTTGGAGGCTAGGTTCTATGTTGGGCTGTCTATTATTTGGGACAGTCATGAAAATAAAGTTTTATTTAAATATGAAAAGTTTGAAGATTTTTTTCTTTAGTTTTTAAGGGATGAAAAGAGAAAAAGAGTTTTGGAACTCAAAATAATAGAATAATAACAGTTGAGGTCGTTTCCTGTACTTGAAACAATTTTAAGAATAGTAAAATAACAAAGTAGTACTATTGAGAAAATATGAGGCTTTAATCACGAAAGAATCTCATATTGTAACAGGAGACAAAGAGGAAAATGAGATTTCTAATGAAGTGTAAAATATAATCATTCAAATGACCTACAGGTCTTGAAATTGTTGATAGCAATCACAGAGGAAAAACTGTAAATATTTCAATAACCAAATCAATTCAAACTACAATAGATGTGTGAAATAAATTTATAGTTGATCATTCATTAGAAAGACGTAAGGAGAAAAATATTGAAAAAAAATGGAAACAGGGTAAAGAACATATAGCTTCAAGTTGACAGAATTCAGAATCTCGTCTGTACTATTTATATCACAGTGGATTCGAAAAAAAAATTAATACAATCAGTTCTCTCAAAAACAAAAATCATTTTCTCGGTCTTGTGAAAATATATTTATACATGATCACCAAACATTTTTCCCGTTGGTGATTAACTAACTTCCTAAGATTAACGGTTACATGAATGAACAATGTCAAACCGTTTACATTTCTATTCTAACTGCTTTATTATTCCAATGATGAAAATCTTCAAAACAGTATTTCATGTCTGTGTTGATGAACCTCCTCCTTCTGCTTTAAGACAGCGAATCCATTTTCCTAGAAACTGTACTAAAACTTTGGGAGCTTCTGGAATATCCTTTGCTTCAAATAAGAAAAATTTTCTCTGCAGTTCTGGCAGACGATCTTCGATAATCTTTCTCATGAACTTAATATTTTGTAGTTTTAAGTTAGGCATTACTATCCATTTGTCAATTTGAGTGACATTGATTACCTTTATTTGTGGGATCTCTTTCTGAATTTCTTCCAGATCCTCTTTGAATCTTAACTGATGCTTAACCATGTTCATTTCCCCTAACAACCCTGAACAGTCATTTTTTCCAATGTTCAATGAAGTTTTCTCTAAAAGGTCAAAAATTCCTTGACAATTGTCTCCCCGAAATCCTCTTTCGTTGAAAAATCCACTGCTTTTTGGAAAGTCGCTCTCGCTGCTTTCACTTCTCTTTCTTTCTGGAGAATATTTTCCAAGGATTTACTTGTTTCCTGAAAGTAATTATGAACAAATCCCGGATTAAAAAACACTCCCTGTTGTTCTTTTTCTATCTTCATATGTATTTCCAATACCTGGGCCTCGAAGATTACAGGCTCTACCACTTGATTTGAAATGGAATTAATCTTATCTTGTAATTATTTATTTATTTCCTCTTGCTTTATGACCTGTGCTTGAGTGACTTGTATTTTCTGATTTGCTTCCTCTAAACTTGCTTTCATTTTTTGAATCTCTTGAATATCATTTAATCTAGCTTGCTCTAGACCCTTTTTTATCCCCCAACTAATATTTCTTTCAATCTCATTTAATTGATTCTGTAGCTGAGCTATCATCTGATCTTTCTACTCCAACATAGTTGTCAAACTACCCACAGAGTATAAATTTGGCGATGCTAAGGCTCTCATTGTGCCTGCTATCTCTGTAGCGAATTCTCCCTCTTTAAGCTTTTGTCCATCTATAATGATCTTGTGCTTTTTAATCATCATATCTCCTCTTGGATGCATTTCCTATTTTATGATAGTCCTTCTCTTTCTACTGAAAAAATAATCGGAGGGAGGAATATCATGTCTAGAAATAGGCTCAAGATCACTAACGTATAGAGCTCCCTCTTGGGGGTTTCCATAAGTAGACTACAATGGAGTCAGGGACTTCCAAGTTCTGTTGATGGTGTTCCTCCTACTTTTTTGGGAATATTTTCAGGGATTTCCGAGGCTATTTCCAACTCCTTTCCTTTCCCTGCCTCTGATTTTTCTTCCAGAGGAACCTCTATTTTTTGTGAAAGCATTTCTGTCTCCTTCATTTTTCCCTTTGTATTTGCTTTATCCTGTACATCTGTTTCAAAGCCTGGGGGAGTCCCTTCCAACTCTAGAGGAGGGTTCATGGATTCACCCTGCAAATTTTTTGGCAAACAGCTTCACCTGTGACTTTGGAAGGACATGAAACCAATCTGTAAGTTGGGTGATGAGGCATGTACCATGTTCAATAACTCCTCATAAGTTTTAACCTCCTTGAATATATCATCATAAACAAATTTTTCATGTTCATAAGCTTTCATATTACAGTGCATCAAATGTCTGCTTACTAATTGATAAGGTTCATGCTTTCTGTGCTCAATATCTACCATTTTTATCTCTTCTAATGCTTCATCTTTCACTTTAGAATGGCCTATGTTGAGTAATGAAAATTTCCCAACATACACAGGGAAGATTGGCCAGAATTTCTTTTGAGCTGCATTTAGCTCTATTTCAATACCACCTTTCACTATTTGATGTGCTACCTCCCTCAATATCAGTCTTTCTGGGAGGAATTTCGGAAGTGCGTGAGGGGGGATTGAGAATCCATAAACCCTAATATAAGAGAATTTTTCATCAACAAACCAATCGGCTATTGCTTTGAGATTTCTTGAGACTGACTCAGAAATGTGAGGGGGTTCACAGCCATAAAACATTTTATGCATTGGAATTATAATAAAATGACAAATTTCGTAAAATGAATTTTTAGCATTTTCTTCCCATAGCACAGAGTGATACTCGTGAATGGGTTTGGGGCAAGTTATGTTCCAACTCCAATTCATCAGGGGGAAAGGAGTCACAAAGAAAACTGCATCCATAATGTACGCTGACATATAAAAGGCCATTGGTTGGCCTTTAGATTTTGCAACTCTGTAATTTGAAACTTCTTAAGCTAGGTTATCAGGCAAAATCTTACTCCAGTTGAAAGTATATCCTTCTTAAGCTTCTTCTAAAAAGGGCACCCATTCTGTAGGAAAATGGCAGGTATTCTATTTTCCGAAAATTCTACACAGCATAATAGATACATAGACCATGTATTCGTTCAAATATGTTGTGGCATAAACCCCATGGGTATCAGCCCTAAAATTTGATGGACATCTCCACCATTCTCTGATTAAATAGGGATAAGTTCGGTCTGCCTTAGTACACTCCTTCCTTTGAAATTCAACTAAAAACTCGGCATTATAATTGTAATTTGGATTTGGTGAGAGTTTATACATTACTTGTATATGTTCTAGCCTGAATGAGTTGAT
>JASDQU010392188.1:0-10974 GCA_032191745.1 Picea mariana | reverse complement strand
GCTGCCTCTAAACTGGATCTCTATAGAACTTCAGAGTGCTCTGGTTGTCACACCAAATGACAATCGACTGATGAAACTGAATGCCCAACTCAGTGAGAAAATGTTATAGCCACATAGCCTGAATGGTTATGTTAACTACCCCTCTGTACTCTACCTCAGCTGAAGATAGAGAAATGGCAGCTTGCTTCTTGCTCGACCAACATATAGGCCCGGAACCAAGACTGAGTGAGTAACCAGATGTGGACTTGTGATCAATGGTATCGCCAGCCCAGTCAGAATCAATAAACCCAATGAGATCTAATGTAGAGTCTATTGCATAATGAATCCCAAAGGTGATGGTGCCCTATACGTATCGAAGGATATGCTTTGCATCTTTCCAATGTAGCTCATGCGGCTCCTGCATGAACCTGGAAACTGCACCAACTACATATGAGAGGTCTAGTCTGGAGTGTGTGAGAAACAACAAGCTCCCCACTAGTTGTCTGTACAATGTGTTTTCAACCAATGGAGTGTCCCCACCATCCTCAAGTTTGACTCTTGATAGGAAAGGAGTTGGAGCAGACTTGCAGTCTGTCATGTGAAATCTCTCAAAGAGATCTCGTGCATACATGGCTTGAGACTATTGGATGCCTAATGCATCCTGACTAATCTCAAGTCCAAGGAAGAAGAGTAGTATACCCATGTCCATCATCAAAATCCTGTCATGAAGAATCCTCTTGACTGCAACTATCACTGAAGTTGAGAAACCGACGATCAACAAATCATAGACATACAGAAAGAAAAGTAGAAGTGAATCAGCAGTCCTAAGCATGTATACATTTGGGTTTGATTTACAACGTACAAAGTTTTGTGACAATAGGTAGGATTCCATCTTGGCACACCATGCCCTCAGAGCCTACTTGAAGCCATAAAGTGACTTCTTCAGTCGATAGACCAAATATGAGTCCTTCATAAATCCCTGGGTTTGCTCCATGTAGATCTCCTCAGAGAGATGACCGTGAAGAAATGCATTCTTCACGTCCATATGATGGATGTCCCATCCCTTAGTTTCTGCAATGGCAAGTGCCAATCATATGGAATCCATCTTCGCTATTGGAGAAAAGGTCTCATCATAGTCAATACCATGAAACTGCTGAAAGCCTTTGGCGACAAGCCTGGCTTTGTATCTGGTGATATGTCCATCCACTCCACTCTTGGTCTTGTAGACCCATCTGCATCTGTTAGGTTCCTAACCCGCACATAGGTAGATCAATATATTCAGATGGAATAAAGATCAATATTAATAAGGCCTTTCAATAAAATAGAAGAAGGTGGATGTAAGAAGACCTAATAGAAGATTTCGCTTCTAGAAGGATCTTCCTCTAGATGCTTCTCTTGATGGACATATTTAGTATAAATAAGGGTCGAGGGTATGAAAACCCTAGCTTGGAGATTATTGTAACAAAGCATTGCTCGACTGGAGGTTGCCCCCTCGAAGAGGCCAGTGAGCATTGCTTTCCAAATCAAAGTTCTATTTCTGTTCTTATTCTTATATCATTTATGTGTTATTGTGGAGATTATGCTGGTTAGATTACTGTTATTCTACCATTTCTAGCATTTTATTTATGTTCTGCGTACTTTTTATATCTAGTATATTACAAGTGGTATCAGAGCACTTTCCTTGGTAGAAATTGTGGGAATTTTTTTCAAGGTAGAGATGTATTCCAGCGTCTTTAAGCCACAGAGATCTGTCGTTACATGCATAAACCCATGGTTGAGGGATTCATACATGTAGGAAATACAAGTGGTTCTTAAGTGCACAACTGTTGGCCACCCTTGCAACCCCTGTTGGTACCCCTTCGAGTGGTAGCGCATCAGACAACACCTGTGTACGGATCGACCTAGAATTCTTGAAGCCCTCTTTAGATAAATTGATCGACCGCCTGACTACTATAGTGCCACTGAGAAAAACACTCGGGAAGATACTCTCCAGTACCTGGGTAGTCGGGTAGTACGGCTAAGGGTACGGTCTATTCTCCTTAGTTAGTGCCCTAATATATTGGGCCGAGTGCTACTATTGGACCCCACATGTATATCAGAGAGCTATAGCACAAGGTAAACCCTTGAATACCTGACCCTTGGGGGACAAAAACATTAATACAAATAAGATCTATTGCCACGCAACTGTGTTCAAGTTGCCAAGTAAATACACATTTCTTTCTAGTTAAGCATTTGGCGATTTCATCGCTGTAGTATTCTTCAGACTATAGTATAACTCCACAGGTTTAAAAAAAAAAAAAATAGTCTGGAAAGTTTTTCACCATTATTTGAGACCTATTCCATTGGATTCATCTCTTCTCCCTTATCACATTCATCCATATCATTTTTCAGCAAAATTTTTGACCTCACCCGCCCCTTTTCAGTTCACCCATCCTCATGGCCCATACCCATAGCCAAGACCTGGAAGCTCGCTTCAACACCTTGCAATCTGGTTTCCTCGAGACCCAAAAAGAAGTGAAACAACTCAGTGCTACTGTTGCCTCCATCGATACATCCATTACTACAACCATAAATACAACCATGCAGTCCTCAATGGAGGAAGTCAAACAAGAACTAACCACCCATCTTGAATCTATCTTTGCATCACTCTGCACCAAACTGAAGATCCCTACAGATGACCCTTTCTCTAATGCACCTCCAAATACTAAAGGTGAACATTCCTCCCATTCCCATACCTTTCAGCCCCATCACTTTCAACGTGACCTATGCCTTCTGTGGGTGGATGTGACCAAATTTGATGGCTTGAACCCCACTAGTTGGGTAACCCAAATGGAACATTATTTCTCTTTATACAGCATTACAGATGACTTGGCCAAACTCCAGTATGGTGTTCTCCATCTAGATCAAGAACGTTGGAAATGGTGGCAATGAAGAAAAACTTCCCGTCAAGGGTATATTGCTTGGACCCAATTTGTGACTAACCTTTATGAACGCTTTGACATGGACACCAACCATTTGGGCCATTTGACAAAGTTTAAACAATCAGGAACAGTAGAAGACTTCATAACTGCCTTTGATCACCTGGATTTTCGAACAGAGGGCATGACTGATGCTTTCTTTCGAGAGTTTTTTATCAGTGGCCTCAAGGATAATATTCGGGCCCATGTCCTCATGGCTCGACCCTCGAGTTGGGTGGAGGCTACTAAAAGAGCTAAAGAAGCACAACAAGTTGTATCCTCTCAAAATCGAAAAATGTCCTTTATCCCTCGCCCTAAACCCATAAATCCCACTACTCCCTCCACCCCATTAAAGATCCAAAAATTGACCAAGGCTGAAATGGATGAACGCCAACTCAAAGGACTTTGTTATAATTGTGATGACAAATATTTCCCGGGCCACAAGTGTAAGGAACAAAATATTTGTATGGCCATCTCTGAGGATATTTTGGAAGAGGATGTTGAAACTCCCTTTGTGTATGAGTCACCTGAAATCACTAACATAACCCCTCCCTCAGACCCTCCCGAAGTGGAATCGGTCATTTCTCTCAATGCTCTCACTAGCTTCTCCACTCCCCAAACCCTCAAGTTAATCGGTTACATCAAGCATAGGAAGGTCATCATTCTGGTTCATAGTGGAATCACCCATAATTTTATTCATCGTTGCATTTCCCAAGAAACTCATTGCTACATCCATGTCGTCAACAATTTCCAAATCATGATTTCTAATGGTGGTTCCATGAAATGAGGAGGGCGTTGTGAAAATGTGCGTCTCCAAATCGATGACTACCACCTAAAATCCCATATGTTTGCTATCGACATGGGTGGTTGTGACATTGTGTTGGGTGCAGACTGGCTAAGAACTCTAGGTCCCATTGTCATTGATTTTAAGGCATTAACCATGCAATTCGACCGGGAAGGCCACCAATATAAATTCCAAGGCATCACTGCTGGTTCACCTAAGGTCATTAGTTCCCGTCACATGGAAAAGCTGCTCAAAAAAGGTCATTCTGGTGTCATTGCCCAACTCCATGCCATACAAGCAACAGAGACACCCCCGGTGCCGCAAGACCTCCAAGCCCTCCTTTCTAAACCTCAAATGGTATTTTACACTCCCCAAGGAATCCCTCCTCCCCATGGTGTTCATGATCATTCCATTCCCCTAATACCCGGAAGCCTTCCTCCCAATATCTTTCTGTATTGCCACCCCTTTTCACAAAAAAATGAAATTGAAAAAATGGTCCAGGAACTCCTTAATGCAGGCGTTATCTACCCTAGTACGAGCCCTTACTCTTCTCCTGTAGTCATGGTCCTGAAGAAAGAAGGTTCTTGGAGAATGTGTCCTGACTTCTGTGCCCTCAACAAACTGACCATTAAAGACAAATTTCCCATTCCTGTCATTGATGACCTCTTGGATGAATTGAGTGGTGCCCAATTCTTTACTAAATTTGATCTTTGCTTGGGCTATCACCAGATACGTATGAAAGAGGCAGAAATCTCCAATACGACCTTTCAAACTCATGAGGGCCACTATGAGTTTTTGGTCATGCCCTTTGGCTTGTGTAATGCCCCCTCGACATTCCAAAGCTTCATGAATCATGTCTTCTGTCCCTTTCTCCATAATTTTGTCTTAGTTTTCTTTGATGATATCCTCATCTATAGAAAAACCTGGACAAAACATCTTACTCATGTGGATCAAGTTCTCCATCTACTCTCTCAGCACCAAATTTTCCTGAAACAATCTAAATGTTCTTTTGGTGCCTCAGAAGTAGAATACTTAGGTCATCTGGTTGGCAAGGATGGTGTCAGGGTGGATCCGAAAAAGATTGAAGCTATGCAAGACTGGCCTCACCCAAAGACTCTCAAAAGCTTGCATGGATTTCTGGGCTTAACATGGTATTATTGCAAGTTTGTTAAGAATTATGGAAAGATTGCAGAACCTCTCACTACTCTCCTCGAAAAGAACTCTTTCACTTGGACTCCAGCCGCTGCTCAAGCTTTTCAAACCTTGAAGATGACCATGTGCACCACTCCAGTTCTATCCCTTCCTAATTTCACAAAGACCTTAGTGTTCGAATGTGATGCCTCAGAGAAAGGAATCAATGTTGTCCTTATGCAAGAGGGTCGACCTTTGGCCTTCACCAGCAAGCAACTATCTGAAAGGAATCTGGGCAAACCCATTTATGAAAAGGAAATTTTGGCTATTCTGTGTGTTTTTGATCTATGGTGCCCTTATCTCTTGGGGCAACGTTTCCAAATTAAGACAGACCATCAAAGCCTCAAGTACTTTCTGGAACAATGCATTTCCTCCCCGGAGCAATAAAAATGGGTGACTAAGCTCTTTGGATATGATTATGAGATCATTTACAAGAAGGACAAAGACAATGTGGTGGTGGATGCACTGTCCCAAAAATATGAAGAAGAAGGATCCCTTTTTTCTCTTTCCTTCATTGTACCAGATTGGCTCCAAGTTGTGCGCCAGGAATGGATACAAGATCTCAAAAGTTCGCATCTAATCCAGCAATTTCATACCAATGCTCTAGTTCCCCCACGGTGCTCTTGGCTCCAGGATGAGCTTCGATACAAAGTTTGTTTTTATTTAAGAAAACAATCAAAGATTAAATCTACGGTACTTTATGAGCTTCATGCTACACCCACAACGGGGCACTCTGGGTTCACCAAAACCTATGACTGGGTCAAACTTTCTTTTTTCTGGGATGGTATGAAATAGAACATCCATAATTTTGTAGTTGAATGTGAGGTGTGTCAATGCAACAAGGGAGAAACAGTCAAATCTATGGGCACACTACAACCGCTTCCGATTCCACCTGCTATTTGGAAGGATATCTCTATGGACTTTATTATTGGATTACCCTAATTGGGAACTAAATCAGTCATAATGGTGGTTATGGATTTCCTTTCCAAGTATGCTCATTTCTACGCTCTTCAACACCCATTTACTGCATCCACGGTGGCTCAAATTTTCATGGACCAGGTCTTCAAGCTTCATGGCATGCCACACTCTATTGTTTCTGATCGTGACCCAAATTTCACAAGCAATTTTTGGCAAGAACTATTTAAGCTATAGGGAACCCAATTGCATCTCAGCACAGCTTATCATCCCTAGACTAATGGTCAAACGGAAGTTGTCAACACGTGTTTGGAAACATATCTGAGGTGTTTTGCCTCTGAAAAGAAAAATCAGTGGGCTCAATGGTTACCTCAAGCTGAATGGTGGTACAACACTTCCTACCATACAGCTACACACATGACTCCTTATGAAGCAGTATATGGACAGAAGCCACCTTCAGTTCTCTCATACTTACTGAGTACCTCGAAGGTCCAGGCAGTTGACCAAACACTTACAGTTTGAGAGGATATTCTTCATACCCTTAAAGAGAACTTGGTCATGGCACAGAATCACATGAAGCAACAAGAAGATCAAGGTCGCTCTGAACGTCAATTTGCAGAAGGAGATCAGGTGTTTCTGTGACTGCAACCATACAAGAAAACTTCCCTCAAGGCCAAGCATTGTCAGAAGCTAGCGCCCAAATTTTGTGGTTCTTATACAGTTCTCAAGTGTGTGGGACAAGTCGCCTATCAATTAGCTCTGCCCAGTCAGTCGAAGCTACATCCTATTTTTCATGTTTCATGCTTAAAGAAGGTGATTGGAACTAGGTGCCAAATTCAAACCAACCTTCCCGAGTTAGCTGAAGAAGGATCTATTTGGCTACAGCCAGAAGAAGTTTTGGACCAGCGTATGCATCGCCTACATCAGAGAACCATCAAGGAAGTTCTAGTCCAGTGGAAAGATACAACTCCAGTAGATGCCACTTGGGAACCAGCTACCATTCTGCAACAGTTTCCACATCTCAAGCCTTGAGGACAAGGTTGTTTTTAAGTTGGCGGACATGTTAGGGTCCTAACCCGCACATAAGTAGATCAATATATTTGTATGTAATAAAGGTCAATATTAATAAGGCCTTTCAATAAAATAGAATAAGGTGGATATAAGAAGACCTAATAGAAGATTCCGCTTCTAGAAGGATCTTCCTCTAGATGCTTCTCTTGATAGACATATTTAGTATAAATAAGGGTCAAGGGTATGAAAACCCTAGCTTGGAGATTATTGTAACAGAGCACTACTCGACTGGAGGTTTCCCCCTTGAAGAGGCCCGTGAGCATTGCTTTCTGAATCAAAGTGTTATTTGTGTTGTTACTCTTATATCATTTATGTGTTATTGTGGAGATTATGCTGGTTTTATTACTGTTATTCTTCCATTTCTATCATTTCATTTATGTTCTGCATACTTTTTATATCTGGTATATTACAGCATTTGACAAGTTTCCTCCTAGAAGGAAGGGGAACCAGATCCCAAGTCTGGTTCGTGAGGAGGGATTTGTACTCCTCCTGCATGGTGGATTCCCAAAAGGGATTTCCAACAGCTTCGCCATAAGACTGTGGATCTGAAGAATGAACCAAGAAAAGATGCTTGCAAGGCAATGGTTCAGTGGTAGTGAGTGCAATAGGAGGCTCCTTGAAATCAAATCGAGTCCTCCTAGTATCAACTGGATCACCAATGAGATCCCCTGCATCTTGAAGAGTAGTTTGTGCCCACTTGGGCCTCTACTCTTGCTTTGCAACTGCATCTGGATGCTCTAACTCTACATTTGACTGTACTGAATCTGAATATGAATCATCTAAGTCCTCTAAATCATAACTCTCATCTAAAGAAGAGTCAACATGTGCATGCTCATCATCTCAGACAGGTGGAAGAGTGAAGGTGTTTGCATGCAATTGTTGAGGTACATGCAAGACACTTTCCTCGAATTGGACACTACGCTCAATGATGAGTCGGTCCGAGGAAAGATCAATAAGCCGATATCCCTTCACACTGTTGGGGTATCCAACAAAAATGCAGTCAGTTCTCTGTGGATCAAGTGCCTTCCTTTTTTCAAAGGGAATCCAGGCCCATGCACGAGAACCAAAAATGCAAAAGTGGGTCACTTCCGGTTTGAGGCCACTCCAAGCCTCATAGGAGGTCTTATCCTTGACATATCTATGAGGAGATATGTTTTGGTTGTATGTTGCACAATTAAGTTCTTCAGCCCATAGTCTCTATGGTAGTGACTTTGCATGCAACATGCAAGATGCCATCTCCTTTAGAGATCTGTTTTTCCGCTCGGCAACTCCAATTTTCTGCAGAGTGTAGGGAACTGTATGCTGCAATTGAATCCCTGCCTCATGAAAAATATTATGAATTTCATGATTCACATACTCTCCCCTGTTATCAGTTTGGAGGACTTTGATCTTCTTTCTAGATTGTGTCTCAACCAAAGCTTTGAAATCTTTGAGTTGTTGAAAGACCTCAAATTTTTGCCTGAGAAAGTAGATCCAAGTAAAATGTGAGAAATCATCAACAAAAATGAGAACAAACCTCACTTTGCTGATCGATGGATTTGGAAAAGGACCCATGAGGTCACTGTGGATCATATCTAAAGGTGTGGAAGCTCGCTAAGACTTTCCTTTGATGAATTTCTCTTGAGGGTGTTTTCCAAGAACATATCCCTCACATACTCCCTTGGATAAATGGATGTCTGGTAGACCATCAACTAATCTATGCTTGCTAATATATTGCATGTATCTGAAATTCAAATGTCCAAACCTTTCGTGCCATATCCTACTACTTTCATCAGCATGAGTAAGAAGTAAAGCAGAATCAGGTTCAATGAAGTCAGAAAATGTATACAATCTAGACTAATGATTTACCTCACCGGTAGCAACCCTAGAGTTGGTTTGCATGTCGTATATGTCCACAGAATTTGGTGTGAATATGAATTTCTTTCCAGTGCCAGAATTCGTCATCTGATACATGGAGAGAAGGTTCACAAAAAGCTTGGTAACATGCAGCATGTTCTCAAAGCTTTCGTTGGTGAGTTCAATCCTTCATTTGCCAGTGACTTCGACAGAAGAGTTGTCCCCCATTAGAATAGGAGGACCTTTTCATGCATCCAAAGAAGAATAGACTGCTTCTAAGGAAACCATGTGATGTGATGCTCCTGAATCTACGATCCAAGAATCAGGAGAGGAGTTGATTGCACTCAAGGCATGGCTAGAATTTCCTTTCTTGGAATTCAGATATTCTGGATTCTTCTTCTTTGCACCCTCGAGGATGTGATCTCCAAGGTTTTTTTGCTGAAGTATCTGAGATGTCATATCTATTTTTTTTTTCATGCATGAAAATTCTGAATGGAATCCTTTGTGACAGTATGTGCATTTCTCTCCTTTTCTTCCCTTTTCTCCTTTGGATCCAGAGGCATCGGTGAGGGGTTTTGTGTACCCTTCCTTCTTCGTATGTGCATGAGATTTTCTCTTATATTTATCTTTAGATTTCTGATATTTTTGGCTGCCATCATGCACAGTGAGTGCATGTGCCCTTGGGCCTTTGATTGCGCCCATGTTGATGAGCTTGGTTTTCTCTTGTGTCAGGGATTCGATAAAGTCCTTAAGAGAAGGTATCTTCCAGGTGGCTCCAGAGGCGAATCTGACAGTATGGAATGCATATATGAATATTGAGGATTCAAGACCAAGCTTGGAGAGAATGGTGAGAACCATTTGTTTCTCCTCCTTCGATTTATCAACCCTGCAAGCTTTGAGTTGCGACAGTAAATCCTTGAATTTTGTAAGGATATCTTGGATATTCTTGAAGCTTTTTGGATCCAATGTGAGCATCTCCACCTCCAACATGTGTCCCCTCATCTCATCCTTTTTTCCAAAGAGCCCTTCCAATATGGTTCGTGCTTCATTTGGAGTCTTACAGGAAGATATATGAAAAAGGAGATCGGGAAAAATAAGACTGCAAATTGTTCCGAGTGCCTCATCTATGCGATTTAAGTACTTGGATTTTTCTATGGATGATGTCGATTTTGTATCTTTATTCATGGTTAACCTATACAACCCTCTGGATCGGAGATGTATGGCTATTTTCTCTTTCCATGCAAAATAGTTGTAAGGTGTAAGAATGAATTCTTTTTGGAATTCCATCTTTCCGTTGTCTTCAATCTTTTGTACCTGCAAAAATTTTTGGTGTAGATTTTGCTTAGCAGTCTGTCAGCTCTGATACCATGTAAATGTGTTGAACTTTCATAGAATAGATCTATATAAACAATGATACACACATTTTCAGAGAGAATTGGAAAAATAAGAAGGAGAGAAAGAATGGAAAGAATTTTCATTAACCATTATGAATAATGAATAATTTACACATGATATACTTTATATAACTCAATGAGTTTGAATTGAGGTGAAACAAGTCTCCATAGTGATGGTATGGAGTAATATGGATACACACCAGCATTTATGGGAGTGAACTTCCACCTATTCTAGTCTCTCAGGCAATTACGGAAGTGAACTGCCACCTAGTTGAGTTAACTAGTCAACTAGTATTCAGTTAACTAACTGAACAGAAAGTAGTGAGGAGTTAACTCAAGGAATCAAGGATAATGTGCCACTTTGGTGATGATACCAAGGAAATTTCGAATTATCATGGTGATGATCCCAATGTTGCATGGTGATGATCCCAATGCAACATCTAAACTCAACTCAACTAGTCAAACTGAAGTGTGATCTGAAAGAGAATATTCTCCAGGTGGAATATTCTCTCCTAAAATATAGAAGACTGGATAATGACTAACTATGACTAATAAACAAATAAAACCTTAGGAAAAAGAAATCCTATGTGTGTGTGAAGTAACTCCAACATTTTATCCCTCTCTACCACTCTCTTTCTCCCTCCCTACCTCCCTCCCTCTACTCTTCTCTCCCTCTCCTCCACCCTCTCTCCTTCTCTCTGCTACTCTCTCCAACCCTATCTCTCCTTCCATATATTTATCTCCCTCCTCCCTCTCTCTCCCACTCCTACCACTATCTCACCTACTCTCTCTCTCCCCCAACCTCTCTCTCTACCCCTCTCTTCTTTTCTCATATCTCTCTCCTCCC
>JASDQU010392187.1:0-10433 GCA_032191745.1 Picea mariana | reverse complement strand
CACACACATGTGCATGTGTGCGCACATACACACACACACACATGCATGCACACACACACACACACACACACACACACACACACACACACACGAACCCACACACCCACCCACCCACAGACACACACATATTCAAATACATTTCCTCTATTTCCACTATCACTATAATGTTTTTCATCCTTTAACATTGTCCAATTTGTTGTGGTTATTGTTTGTTTTTGCTCTTCACAAATGACATATGGGAGCAAATATTAGTGGTGTCACTACCTATGGGTGCATCAATGGTGACTAGAGTGTTGATGGTCAATTATAAATTTCTTATTTTTAACTTTTTCAAAAGGTTAGTAGGTGTCAAGGAACATGTGATATTTGAACCCAAGTGCAAGGACAAATTCTCCTCTCTACTACTCAAGATAGACCTAATTAACAAAAGGTGGATCTATTTACTAAATAGAAAAATTCAATAATGCTAAGTAAAATTGAAGTAAGAAGCTAAATAGATAAGTACCACATACATTAACAAAGATTTGGCTACCTCCTCTCAAATCCATGAGAATTTCCATAGGATCAAAGAAACATTCGTTGAGGATCAAGAACTAAAGTTAGAAAATTGCATTAGAAGATAAGTCGAGGTGACATGTCAAATTAACATTATCATAACTTTTGATTGGAGGCTCAATTTATGGTCTTTCAAAAGGAGTTAGAAAGAGGAATCAAATGATAATATATATGTAATAATTTTGGTCCCATTTGAGATAAGTTCTTGAAAAGTGACAATTATCATGGGGATAAACAAGATTGTCTTTATAGGAGAAACAAAAGTGGAAGAACACTCCAACACCAATTATGGAATTCTTCATCCACTAGAAGAATCGACAGATATAATATGCAACTTTGAAGGATGACTTATTCATATAGAAATATTTGATTAAAGGGATGGAACATGTTAAACACTTGGGTATTAGGGAATTACATTGTTATTGCTACATTATTGTTACCATTAATGGTAGGCTGATTATTTGTAATTGTATCCTTTGTCTCATATATATATATATATACACACACACACACACACACACACCAAGGAAATCTAGTTTTCTAAATCAAACCATGTAATTATATACCTCATCTTTTACAAATAACTTTTGATGATTCCTAAAACCAGATTTTCTTGGTGTGTGTGTGTGTGTGCTTATATATATATATATATATATAAACACAGACACACACACCAAGGAAATCTAGATTTCTAAATCAAACCAAGTAATTATACACCTTATCGTTTACAAATAACTTTTGATGATTCCTAAAACCAAATTTCCTTGGTGTGTGTATGTTAGGAATCATCAAAAGTTATTTGTAAAAGATAATGTGTATAATTACTTGGTTTTATTTAGATTTATATCCCCATGCTCAACAAGATTTAAGAGAATCATTCCCAAATCACCATAGTTTTGATGAATTAAAATGTTAGGAAGGTTGGTATTGTAACAAATATTTTGAAATTGATACCCAATGTGGGTGTGTGTAGGACATTCAAAGAGAAAGCTCTTTTCAACCCTCTTAGTGTCATGCAAATGTAAAATTCTTTTGACCCACATTGTTTTAGGAATTTTCCAACACCCTATTTCACTATGGACCTCATGAGAGTTTGTTCTTATTTTAGCAATGTTGATTTTCTACTTTACGGTATCTAAAAGAAAGATATACTTCTAATCTTCTAGATTACGGTTGATCACTTCCTTGTAGTATATTAATTTTATGTTATCCTCTAATTTTTTTTATCGCACTCATATTTCTCCTTAAATTTATATGTAATACTGTTTTTAATATTATCATTATTCTACAAAGTGATATCTTCCTCGATACCCCAATGATTTATTCAAGACTAGGTATCTTTATGCCAACCCAACTTGAGTTGCAAGTGGTTTTGACTGGATTTTGAAGCAACCTTAGGAAGGCTCTTGTCTTCCATGTTGTTTATCTTGTTCTTGTACATTAAGTTCCTAGTCAGAGAAATTATTTCACTGGGGTAAAAACTTATGAGGAGGATAGGATAGGGTATATTGCCTTTACTTTTAAGATTATAAGTTACACAATTATTTTGGAATTCTTTTATATTTCTTCATGATTCTCTAGAGATGTTGTAGCTCCAACATTCACAACCATATACAATAACATGAGTGATGAGAGTCTCAAAGAGGAGTTTCTTCTTATTCCAAAGCCAATAAGTCGTCCAATTGAATTTCAACTACTTCATCTTATTCCAAAGCCAATAATCTTTTCACCCTCGATTTATCCTTTTCTTAATGCAATAGTTCCAGTTGAGCTTGTGATGACGATCGATTTTAAGATATTGTATGGAGTCACTTCCTCCAAGCTATTATTATCATACATGAAATTAGTGCCAGTAATCTTATGAAGCTGATTATCATAATTTTTGTTCTGTCAGTGTCAATAGTCATTACCCATACTAGAGAAAAAATCCTTGAGAAGCTTTAGTTGCTTGTTGATATCATAGGGAATCCTCACCATAAGAACAATCTTGTCAACATAAAGAAAAAACATGATGACTATTCCAGCTAGAGACATGCCAACACATTTCTTCTTGCAAGCAACCCTATAATTTTTCAGTGTATATGCCAAAAAGGGTAGGGGACATGGGGAAACCTTGCTTAAGTCCTATATTACAATTAATTTCCTTTAACCAACCTTCAATGTTCCTAAAAAATGGACAACAATGTTCTCATACAGTCTTATAGAAACAACTTTCAACATGAACTTTTAACTCTTCTAATCTATTTCAGAGGTTAGGTCAACAAAGCAACATAGGGGATTGATTTTATTATTACGACAATCCTCCACAATGATCCTAAGCATAACAAGGTGGTCCATAGTTTAATGATAACTCCTAAATCCATCTTGGCATTTATCTCTTCTTATGTGGTTTTCCATCCACACGCTGATAAATATTGTCCAAAATAAATCCATATAATTTGGCTAAAAAAGTGCTAATCGTGATGGTCCTGTAATTAGAGGGATTGTTTTATCCCCACTTTTAAAAATAGGAACAATGAGTCTTTGAGTCTAGGGTTTAGGGAAACCTTGATTCACCACAAAATTGAAGAGCATGTGAATTAAGGGATGATGATAGACCCTCCAATTTTTAGGATATATGCTTGGTAGCCTTCGATGTCCTTAGCTTTCCCTTTTGTTAGTTGCTTATCCCCAAACTCCATGTCTTCTAAAAAAGAACTTCTTCCTCTGTAGAAAGGGTTTGAATGTTGTCAACGACATAAAGGGATCTACAAATATTTTTAAGGTAGGAATTCTACTCCCCCAAAGGAATCACATTGTTTTCTTTAGTTTTATGAGTTAGAATTTGCCTCCATAATTTCTTATGATCTAGCTTAAAGAGGTGTAAAAACTTTTGATTTCTATTAATATAGTACCCTTTTTTTTCTTCTTTTAATTAGGGCTTTGTACCTATTTATATCATCGTATTTTAGGGACTTGCTAGAAGCATCCCTAATGGATTTTCTAGCAATCTTACACTGTTCATCATGCCCAGGGTTGGCCATTCTATTTTACTTTTTACCTGATCTCTTAATAGAGAAATTTGTAATGGAATTAGAGAGGGTTATTGTAAAATTATGATAGAGTTCTTCAATGTTTTCCTTAATTGATAGGAGATTTAATTCATTATTTAAATATTTTAGAAAAAAATATCATCTTTATTTTTGTCGAAGATCAAGTGCTTTTGGTTATCATAATTCTCTTCTATCAGTGTTTTGTGCATGAAAAAGTTTAGAGTTAGGGTTATAGGTCTATGGTCTAAGTCAAGCTCATGGTCATTTAAAATATCAAAATTTACTATTTGGTTGTAAATGGGAATATTGGATATCAAATAATCTATGATATTGTTGCCAAGCCTATGAATACAAGTCGTCCAATTGAATTTCAACTACTTCATTAGACCATTGCAGATTATTAGATCTTGAGAACTGCATAGCTTGATCAGCTCAGACCTAAAAAAATTATCAACCAAGTTTTTAGAGTTTCTTTTGTATCTACTAGCTGAAGCAAGGTCCTCATCTACCATAGAATATTAGGATTGGAATCATTGCTTAAGATAATAGCTTGGTTAGTCCTTGTTCTAACATTAAAGTATCCTAGCAAGAGGATATTGCCTTCATTTCTCAACCTATAAATGTCCCATTCTAAAACATTGTAAGGACAATTTTATATAGATTGTTTTTCTTATAGAAGATAGAATTAATAGGTGAAAAATGACATATTGCTATATAATTCTTCTTAGCATTAATATTTGAAATTTGCATCTACATGTATGAATTGAAATGGTCTTTCTTGTGAAACATAATATGAGGAAAAATGTTTTTCTTAATGTAACAAGCTATGCCTCCAACCCCTTTGCAGTAGGATCTCTTGATACATATTTCCCACAAGACAAATCCTTCTATGTTAGGGACTTTGGATTCTTCATGCTCCCAAGTTTCAACAAGCAATATAACATGAGACCTGTGCTCCATGGAAAGCCATGAAAGTTTCAAGAGAGGATCTAGATTGTCCCAAATTCCTATTTGTTATTATAGTTTTTATCTCTATCTCTAATAACAATTTTTCTATTTTTAATTATTGTGGGGTTTCCTTCCTCCCTAGCTTCTTTTACCTTTTGAACTTCCTTCCTTAATTCAGTTTGATTTACTAAAAGAAAAACACTTCATAGACCCACATTTAATTTAGCATTTTTTATAGATTACAACAATCAAAAAAGAATCTATTAGGATGATTGAACCATATTTAAGCAACATTATGTAATATCTCTTTCCTAGTGAGTCATCTAGACGAATTGACGAAATGGCCTAAGTAATTCTCGTGGGCCATAGTCAAGGAATTAAAAAGGGAATTAATTATTTTATTAATGTCATCAGAGCAAGAATTGATTAAATATAAGGTGACACTGAGTAAAGTGGAAAAAAAGGAAACTAAGTGACTATTAAGAATATGAAAGGTCACTTAAATTGATTAAAAGGTAAAAAGGTCGCAAAAGAGTCAAGGAATGAATAAAAAGGGACAAAAAAAGAGGGTGCCCTCTCTCATCCTTGCATTGGTATTTTCTAATTTCTCATTGAGAGAGCTCATTGTGGTTTTTGGAACTCTTGGGACAGAAACCTTAGGAGGATTTTCAGAGATTGGCTTCGATGGTGAGACCATCCACCCTAGTTAGTCACCTTGGAAGAAGAGATCACTTCATATTTATTTAGTGTGGTCGAGTTTTTATCATTTTGGTAGTTGATACTTTGGTTGTGGCTAAGACTTTATTCGTGGTGGCTGAGTTTTATCATTAGAGGCCGATTTTGTTTATGTGTGGGGCGATATTCTTGATTGGCCAAGTTATTTCACTAAGGGGTTGAGCTTCCCATTGAAGTTGGGTCGTATTCACCTAGAGACCCGATTTCCTCAACTTGTGGGGTGTATTTTACCAGCTACGAGCCACATTTTTACTTATTTGTCATTTCTTATGTGTTGGGTGTAGCTAAGAGATAAGGAATCAAATTCTTTGGAGACCAATGGAGCTTCTAAACAGGTTGGGCATATCCTTGTGTTGTTGGTGGCGTTTTTCTAATTGTAGACTAGGTATTAAAGTAGTGTGGAGGCCGAATTTCGCAGAGTGAAGACCACAAACCATCTGTTGAACGAGTTGCTTCATTAAAGGGGGTGATTTCTACCTTTTTGTAGATGAGTTCGATGTACAAGTAATTGTTGTTCATTACCTCATATATTGGATGCATACAGACTTCATTTCATGAGCTTGTTCTCTACCATTTGTCTATTGCAAGTGGTATTGTTTATACATTCCAATATTAACATAGATCAAGAGGTTATTATCAATTCCGTGGGGGTCGTCGCTCCATACTTTATCTACATAACATATGTATCAACTCTGTGAAGGCAACATACCAAAAATATCAGGTTTTGCAAACTCTATTATTGTTCTGAGTGTGTTGGAGTTTAGATGTGTTTTTTTGTTATGGATATTTAATCAAATAAATATTTGAAGCCTCCATTTTAGTATGTTATTACAAAATTGCAGTAGGGGTTAAATTTCTCATAGTAAATTCTGGGTAATAAGTGGTATTCAAACTATTTGTTAAATTGAGTACATTATAAAGCAAGCAAAAATCATCAAAAAAATTAGTTAGACCATTACAGTGGTATCATAGCAGTGTATCCTCCCAACCGAAGGGGTTTTCTATTCAAGAGGCGTGGAAACAATAGGTATATCACGTACAAAAGTAGAATACAATGAGGGGCATAAGACATATTTAATGAAGAAGGGGAAATAGGGGAGAACTAACAAGAGGCGAAACAAGAAGAAGTCATGGGGATAATAATGAGGACAGATCTATACAAATCCTAGAAGGTTTAGCAATTGGACAATAACAATTAGCACAATTGTTGACATAATTAATTGCTAGTAATCAAGAAAATCATAACCATGGGAGTAACAATGGTGCGGGGGGGTTCTAACGTGAACAATGGTAAAAATAGTGAGGGAATCCATCTTGAGATTCATGCACCTAACCACAATAGGATTCATGTTCAAGTGGGTGCTAGGACCAATAGCAGGACAATTCCCAGACCCCTTATGCCACACTTTTGGGAAACCGACAAATGGAGAATCAAGGGCAACAAGTTCCAGGTGAAATTTTTGAAGACTATTTGAGAGAGTATCAATCTCTAGGTGAAGGGTTTCAGGAAGCCATGTCGCTACAGGACTTCTACACAATCAAATACAAGAATAGACCAAGGGATCATAATAGGGGGCAAAAAAACAAGGATCTCGTACAGACGCTGGGGAAGTTATCCATTCCATCCTTCGATGGGTCTAGCAAGAGCACAGCCAAAGCATGGGTACAGAAGCTAGATACATACTTCCAACTCAATCCTATGATAGAGCCCGAAGCGATTAAATTCGCTACTTTGGACCTTGATGGAGAAGCCCACGGGTTTTGAATCACATGTTTAGGTGCCTTGTTTATTAGATGTGGTTTTCACTTTCCATGATATTTTGACTCAAGATCCTTGGAGGGCATACCTATTTTTTTTGCAGGACCTTGTTTGGTGACCAGTTTTGGGAGAACAATCCTAGCTTGGGCTTCCATGGGGCTTGAAGCCCATAGGTTGGATTCCAATAACCCACATTCCAAAACACGATGACTTGCCTTTAGAGGCCTAGAAGACACCTTGGAGGACCTTGCCTAGACCTCACATACCAAATGACTTGCCTAGGAGGGGAAAAACGCCACTCTTTGGGGCTTGACGTCACCTAGGGCTAGGGTTGGTGGTGGAGTTATTTTTCATTGACACTTGGCATCATTTGATGGAGAGAGCACGTTGACTTGTGGGAAAAGGCTATAGCGCATGAGGAGAAGGCCTTTGAAGGCCAAACATTCCATCCCCAACTCCAACAATTTGTTAAATATGCCAAAACGTTGCCCTAAAGGGGTGATATCATTTTATTTTAGGGTTTCTAATGTGTAAAAGTGAAATTTGAATTTGTTAAAGGGCAAAGTAAGGGTTGTTGACCCCTTACTTTGTGTTTTACCCTAACTAAGTGGACAAACTATGTTTTAGACATTTTGTATAAATAGAGATCATTTGAATCTCATTTCATAACATAACTCTCCCATTGTGAAAAGTATCTGGCTAAAATTTATGCCCTCTTTGGGAAACCTCTTCTCTCTTGTGGTCTTGTCTTGGTTTCTTATTGTGTTATTGGTGGAAAAAGTAGTGTGCTACCTCTCTTGGAGCTTCTCTTTAGCATTTATGGTGGATTTATCTTTGTAAGAGGAGGTTTATCTTGTCATTTCTTGGACTAGGTGAGGATTTATCTTGTTGATGCTTCATTGCTTGGTTATACGTTTGATTTGCTAGATTTCTTGGGGAGTATAAGGATTTACAACCCCATCATTATCTATAATATTTGTCTAGAAGTTATTTGTTGCACAAGGTTTTACTAGGAGAAATAAAAGGGTTTACACCCTCCTAGTATCTCATAGTTAGCATTTGCTTGCCTTGGGGAGTAAGAGGGTTTACACCTCCAAGGAGATAGCATTGTTAGCTCTTTATTTACTTGAATCCATAACCCAATAGCTAAAGGCACTAGTATAATTGCTTTTGAGAAATAAAAGCTTGTTTTGGTTAACGTGAAATTTTGGGATTTGGAGGTTGTCTAAATTGGAATCAATTATTTGTTTTATATGCTTAGTTGAGCCACTAGGGAATCATCTTTAGCTAAGTGCTTCTTGTTGTTGTTATAAACTTTCATCTACAACCATTAGGGCTGTATAAACCCTAATATAAACTTCATAATAACTCACTCTTCAACCATTGAAAGTTGTTAAAAGTTTGTCACATTAATCTAGTAATCTCAACGCATCTTTTGAGTGGATTTTTTGTAAGTTTTAGTGGTTGAATTTTCTTTTATAACACTTTGTTTGCTACAACCACAAGGCTGCAAAAGTATCTATGCAACACTCTTTTATTTCAGCCACGTGTCATGCTAAAGTCTTGATCTTTCATACTTCAACTAAACTAGTGTTTGCTAGCTTGTCTCTTGCTTATTATATCAAACTTTTAGCATCTGTATATGGAACTCTTACTATGTTTTTGTTGCTAATATATATTATTGTTTACTATTGCATTTAGGGACAACAAGATTAACTTGCTTGTCCACCTAACATTATACATATACACTCAGCTTGTTCTTGTGTCTCAGGCATGTACATCACTGTTTGCAGGAGTTCTTATCTCTTGGCAACTATTGGCTATTACCAAGACTCTTTCCCAAGCCTTTCCGCATCTATATTTGATCTATAGGGGGACTCTCCTTCATCTATTCACTTTCCATCTCATTTTCCCTTGGGTCACCAAGATTCCCCCCTTGAGGTGATTCTACCATCTCTAAACTGACGGGAATACCTGCCTAAGGTGATAGTGGGTAGGTGTTCACAAAGTTGTCGCCATTTGGTAGTTGGGTCGAGCTTTGCCCAACCTACAACTTGTGCGATAACAAACAACACAGGTAGTGAAGCTATTCTTCAAAGAGGTATTCAGACTTCACGAGCAACAAAAATACATTGTAAATGACAGGGACAACAGGTTCCTCAGTGCTTTTTGGCATGAGTTGTTCAAATTGGTTGGCATAGGGTTAACCCCCAACACTAGTTACCACCATCGGACTGATGGCCAAACGAAGATTGTGAACAAATGGCTTGAGGGATATTTACTTAAGTATGTGTCAAGGAAGCAAAAAGCATGGATGAAGTGGTTGCACCTAGGTGAGCATTATTACAACACCACTCATCACATGTCCATTGGCATGACACCATTCCGAGCATTGTATGGGTACAATGCTCCTTCCTTTGTTAACTTGGCATTTGGGGACAGTAGGGCTCCCAAAGCCAATGATTGGATCCAAGAGAGTCAGGACATACTCAAGGTTCTCAAGGACAACCTACAAACGACTCAAAATCAACAGAAGCTATTTGTAGACATGCACAAGGTCGAGAGCACTTTCAAGGTGGGAGACTTGGTTTTCTTGAGGTTACAACCATACAAATAGTCTTCCCTAAAAAAAAGCAGAGCAAAAAATCTTAAGCCACGTTTCTATGGGCCTTACAGGGTGGTTCAGAGAGTGGGCGAAGTGGCTTACGAACYGGAATTTTCGGAGGGAATCAAAATCCATAATGTGTTCCACGTCTCATGTCTCAAAAAGGAATTGGGGCAACAAGTTACTACTTCGATAGAGCTACCTCCATTGGATGAGGAGGGGCAATTAGTACTAGTTCTTGAGGAGTTATTGGAGGTACGAGAGAGGAGACTATATAACAAGGTGATTTGGGAATACCTCATCAGATGATGGTACTTACCAGCAAACATATGCCACGTGGGAGGGTGATAAGATCTTATAGCATCTAAATTTGCATAGTTACTTGAGGAAAAGCAATATCAGGAAGGGAGGATTGTAATGTCCATTTTCTAGTGAGTCATCTTGACAAAATGGCCCAAGTAATTCCATTGGCCATAGTCAGGGAATTAATTATTTTATTAATGTCACGAGAGCAAAAATTAATTAAATATAAGGTGACATTGAGTAAAGTGGAAAAAAAGGCGCCTAAGTGACTATTGGGAATATGAAAGGTCACTTAAATTGATTAAAAAGTAAAAGGGTCGCAAAAGAGTCAAGGAATCAATAAAATGGGAAAAAAAGAGGCACCCTCTTTTATCCTTGCATTGGTATTTTCTAATTTCTCATTGAGAGAGCTCATTGTGGTTTTTGGAACTCTTGGGATAGAAACCCTAGGAGGATTTTCAGATATTGGCTTTGGTGGTGAGACCATCCACCCTCG
>JASDQU010392186.1:0-10963 GCA_032191745.1 Picea mariana | reverse complement strand
AGACACAAACAAAGCATTGTAAATCAAATATCATATAAAAATCAGATACAAGATGAGCAGTTTCATATGTTTGTTCAGCTTATCCACCACTTTGCTAAGTTCCCCTTGCATATATACCCTGGTAAGCATCCGATCCTTTGGCTAAAATAACCATTTGGTCTTCTAGTGCTACCACCTTTTTTTTCTTTTTGTACATTTTCTTACTGTTTTGAACATGTCTTGATCTATCTATCCAATATGTCCAAAATATCATGTATGGTGTCCATTGATTCCTGTTACAGTTTATGAAGGAAAAAAATCGTGGAAGAATGCACCTATTACAATCTATGAAGGAAACAATTAGTGGAAGAATGCTAGTGCATGTGGATTTGTGTTATAGCCCTAAAATTCCCTACTCATGCATACATGGCATTGGCCCTCTTACTTGCATAAATTGCCAAATCATTGCTGAGAAGCTCTACTTAAAAAACCAATTTTTAGAGCATGTACGCGCCTTGAACCACTACAACCTGCATGCATACGCTTGTTACATGCTAGACAGACCGCGTACTTATACTTGTTGCACACTAAACAACCCACGTATGCTTGCAAAAGTTGTAAGGAATTCAGTGAAATTCACGGGCTATTGAAGGTTTCCCAACCAATTCATGTGCTATAGCCCGTCCCCCAACCGAATAACCATCATTTTTTCATATAAAAGGAGGTGTTGGGGTCTCATTTCACTAAGAAGCATAAGAACAGTGAAACTCTGCCCAATTTCATTTTCCTTCCTTGCCCAAACATTTGCCACCATTTGTGATTTATTGCCTCAGCATTCCCTCTTCAGCCCCTTCTTCTTCAATTCAATCCATTCCCTTCCCTTGAGGTGATCAGAAGATTGAGAGAAGAGGCCTATTGAAGGTGCACTTGGAGCATTGTAAAGAGGAGCCCAGACTAGGTTCACAGAATGGTGACCGACATGGATTGTAAGTTTATGTCTTTGTTTGATGAATAAAAGAATCTCTTTTACTTATCCCAAATGATGATGTTTTGTGTATTTTCTTTGATTTATACATAGCATTTGATATCTAACCCTAATTTATGAATAGAAATAGCATGTGTGTAGTCCTTGTTTGCCTAGTCTTAGATGTGGGTCAGCCTTGGGAGGAGATTTGCAGTCTTTGGAACTAGAGAGCTTGAGGAGATCATCACCAGATGTGGGATAAAAGGTACATTTGTTGATCTTCTCTTCTATTGCTTTATTTTCATTTATTTTGGTATGTTTGGCGTATAGTAGAAACTAGATTGACTTTTAGATGGTCATTCGCTCTGTCTATATCTTAAACACTGGTATAGTTAAAAGGGTGATTTTCTCGATAGCAGAACTGGTGACCATACTGGGGATCTCTCTAGGGTTTTTAGGGAGGATTTTGGGTTATTGATTGGCTTCTTGTTTGCCTTTTGAGTTTCAGTCAATTTTACCAAGTCTTTTAATGGTTTTTAGTCACCTCCAAGGTGCATACCAACCTTCCTTCCCTTGTAAGTTTTCCTTGTCTTTTTATTTTTGAAAAGTCTCAAAGGTGTACGTGCCCTGTTTGGGTCAGCCCGCATACATACATGCTCTACAAAATAGAAAACCCACGTACATACGTAGTTTGTTGATGCAACATCCTGCGTCTCTGTTTCATGAAGGTATTTTTTAATAAAGAGAGAGCTTGTATTTTTCCTGATAGAATTTTAGACTTCTCGGGCCTTTCTTGAATCATTCATAGTCTTTGTTTGTGGCCATAGCTTGGGTTGAAGTTTTGGTTTACTTGTTCCTTAGTCTTCTTGTGTTTTCTCTAAAAGGTTTAGAGCGAGCAGTCAAGTCTTAGATCTGCCTTTTGGTTTCTTGGTTGAATCCCTGTGATCTGCAGTGGGCTTAGGGTCTTTATCAATCTTGTTTTTAATTTTCTCTTTGTTCCCGTTTCTTTCTTTGAAAAACGAAAAAAAAGAGTTTTTATTTCAAATTTTCTTGTTAATGCAGTTAAAAAAATAAAAAATAAATCCTCTTGTCTCTTTGTTTTTCCTAGATTTTTTGGCTTATTCATGGGGGGAGCATGAATCGTGTATTCATTAGTTTCTTTTATCATATTTTGTTAGTTCTGCTTTGATTGGAAGAAAATATAAAAAAACATAGTTTTTAGGTCTCTTTCTTTATTTGCATTTGCTTTTCATTGTTATTTGAAAAAGAAAAAGAAATTACCATAGTGTTGTGTTTTCTTCTCATCTTGAAAGAATTTCAAAAGAAAAATAAGAAAGAAAATCCTTCTTTGCCAGTGTTCTTATAAGTTTTAGTTTTTGCAAGAGTCTGAAACACCATTAGTTGCACGACTGTACCTTTTGCATAAATCAAGCCTTAAAATTAACGCTTAATCTAAAATATATTAGACTTTCTGTTTGTAGGGTTCACCGACTAGTTTAGGGTTTTAGGGCCTTGAATTAGGTGTGAAGAGGAAACTATTCAAGGCCACTTTAAAACAAACATTGTAGTTTGAGATAGGCACTGTTTTAAGTCCAGCGTCGTAAGAGTTAGCTGGGACCCCACTCTAACAAAGGGGATAAACATGAGGTCATGTGAGAAAAGGAAGAGGAGATAACCCCTCCAAAGTTGGACTAAACATAGTGGGGATTGTATATTAAAGGTTTTTCTCGAGAATAATACCAATCGAATTTTCCTACAAAGCTTCATATACCTCGAATTCGTTTGAGATCCTCAGTTGGCTTCTAGACCAATTGCTTTTGACACCCTTGAAGGGCTTCAGACTTGTTATCCTGCTCATTACGATCTTCCTGACTGTCGACTATACCCTCCTGGTGACTGATTGCGAGATGACAACCTATTTCCCCGTATTTTACGGACTTACACATGTGACTGCGGGGGTATACCATGGTACTTAGGGCAAAAGTCGGATCGTGCTTCACAGAGTATACCCAGAGGGTGCTTCCGTGTTCGAGTTGCACTTGCACCGGTTAGTTTCTCTAGTGTCGATTGGTGTAACCATCATTCCCACTAGTTAGTTGATTTCTTGATTTATCTTTAGGAAACTTTTAGTGTGTGCTCTGTGCTCCCTAGTTTTCCATAGTGAGTTAGTCTGTCATTTCTTTGGGTCTCTGACCTAAAGTGGTAGACTTCCCACTCTGTCGGTCATGAGGACTTTTCAGTCTTCCTCTTAGAAACATGGAGTTGCCTCTTTATAGGCATTGTTTTTTATAACATTGGTTCGTCGAAGTCAGTGTGTGAGAGTTTTACGTACTTGAACGATCACGTAAGGGGAGAACCTGTGCATAAGATCTTCATGGATAAATTTACTGATGATAAAAACCAAGGAA
Source organism: Picea mariana (assembly GCA_032191745.1). Classification (NCBI taxonomy): domain Eukaryota; kingdom Viridiplantae; phylum Streptophyta; class Pinopsida; order Pinales; family Pinaceae; genus Picea; species Picea mariana. The sequence goes on along the minus strand of JASDQU010392186.1, from coordinate 7,612 downwards.
CCCCTTCGCAAGGGGATTCTTGTTCTTTTCCTTTCTTTGGAAATGTTGGTGTCCCTTTGATGGCCACTTTGTACATTCCTAGGTTGAATGTGGGACTACTGATTTGGTTGGGTACCATTCCAAATGTCCCAGATTCTCTTGATGCTTCCCAGTTAAGTGCCTTATGTCATGGGCATTATGTTGATGTTCCTTCATCAACAAAGTCTTATCCTCCTCCTTCTTCCTTCCCTGGTGAAAGTATAACTACTAGTAACCGGAAGTCTAAATGAAATAGAAAGAGGAAGAATATGAAGAAGAAATCACCAAACTATGCGAGTCATGTTGGAGATAGGTCATCAACCTCTGCAAGTCATGTTGAACACCACCACCCAGCCTCTGCAAGTCATGATGGGGATAAACAACCAACCTCTGCGAGTCATGTTAGAGATAGATCATCAAGCTATGCAAGTCATGTTAAATACCAACACCCAACCTCCGCAAGTCATGTTGGGGAAAAAAGTCCAGTTACTACTAGTCATACTGGTAATAGGTTTGTAGCCTTTGCGAGTCATGTTATCGACCAATCACCAACCTCTGTTAGTCATGTTTGGGACAAACAACTAACCACTACTAGTCATGCTCGGGGCATTGATTCTATTGAGAAACCTAGACGGATAGGACATAAGCCTAAGTTCCCTTGTAAGATTTGCAAGGGAGATCACCTTACTCATGTATGCCATGGCCTACCAGAGGTACAAAGATTGTTGTCCCTATCTACAAGCTCTTCTAATTCTGAGTCTTCTGAGGTTTCCTCAAAGTCTATTCAACCTTTGGTTGATGAAGTTGTCCTGCAGATGCAATCTTCGATTGATCCCACTCCTATTTTGGGGGGTGAGGTACCTATAGACCATGTAGTCTCGCAGCCTATTCAGCCAGTGGTTGAGGAAGTGGTCACACCGATGCAATCTTTGGTTGATCCCACTCTTCTCTTGGAGAGTTTCGCATCTAAAAGTGGTCACGTCGATGTAATCTTCGTCTGATCCCTCTCTTCTCTCGGGGAGTGATGTGTCTACCAACTATGTTTTTAGCATTTCTAGTTCAGTACTTTCATAACAAGGGGGAATTCCACTCACTTCAAGCACCACCCCCCCAAGTCCTAGGATGGTTTCCTTTGATTGGAATGACCTTGTTGAGCCTTGTCTTCCTTCTTGTGCACCCTTTCAAATAAGGGTTGTGTTTAATTCAAATAACATTTACCGATGTATTGTAGATGAAGGATCCTCTACAAGTATTTTATCCCCCTCGGCTTGGCAAGATTTGGGTTCTCCCGAGCTTGTGTCTGCATCGCATGAGCTGTTGGATTTTGACAGACGTCCTAGTGAATATTTGGGGATTCTTCCTAAGTTTCCTATCTCATTAGGTGGGAAGACTGTCATTGTCAATGTTATAGTGGTGCAAGGCCCGTTAGATTTCAATATGCTTCTCGAGCATGATTATGTATATGCTATGAATGTCATGGTGTCTACGCTCTTCCGAGTGATGCATTTCCCTCAAAATGGAAGCATTGTCACTATTGACCAACTGACATATGATAATCACCATCCTAATTCGACGTTAGTTCAGGCTGCTCCTTTATATTTTCCTAGTGTTTGCGTAGACTCTACCCCGCCACGGGTTAATTATGTGGCGTCTTATCCTCGATGTTCAATTGCTTCTGAAAAGAAACTTGTGCAATCATGTTTTCCTTCTCGAGACTTGGTCTCAAAAAATGATCCATTGGTTTATCTAATGGGGGCATGGGAGCCCTTCCTTCCCCCTCTTGGTCCAAGTGATCTTGAGTCTCCTTTTGAGTATGATTTCACTGTTTGTAGATCCTCAAGCCCTTGTGCTTGTGATTCTTTGATGATAGACTCTGCCAGTCCTGGCCAGAACCTCCATCATCATATGGAATATGGTCAGTTTACCTCACCCTTTGGGAGTGTTGAGCCTCCTCGTTCATGTAATTTCTCAGATTTTGAACTTTCTTCGGATGAGGTTATCCTTGAAGCCATGACTACAGTTTCGATATCGTGGGAAGACTTACACAGTCTTTTTTGTTTTCTTCACTTTTCAAATACTTTTGAGGTTGACTATCGAAGAGACTCTTGGTCAGAGCCTAGCAACGGGCTTTACATGAACTACTACCATGCATGAGCCATGCGACTGTGCGGTGCCTTGTACATATTGTATAGTCCAATTTTTTTGTTTTCAAGTTTTGTATTCAATAGAACCTCTAATTTTCTGAAGTTCCTATCTATATTGGATTTATTGACTTTTGGATGAGTGTTATTGGCCTTATATACAACATCTTGGAGACATTTTTCTTTGACATTTTGTTCATCGTATCGATCTCTTCTGACATGTATTGACCTCGAAACTGGTATATAGGTTAGGTTTTTCCCTACTTTCATTTTTTCATTATCCTTTTCCTAGTTCATTTGTCCTTAGGATCGACCCCACTAAAGTGTGACATGTAACCTTCTCAACTGCTTTAGACATGTCATAATTAGGTGGTAGATCCTACATTTACATGGATTCCCTAGGTAAATCCTTTGTTGCAGTTTGGCATCCATGCTGTCAGTTTTGACTATATGCTTGGGAGTCCTTGTTAGTCCCATCATGATTACATATTGAAGCCTCATTCTTTTATTAATCATCATTCTTGGCCTTACCCTCGGGACTCCCTAATGAGCACGCTTTGTTTTCTTTCAATCCCGCTTTGAAATTCGAAAGCAACATCCAACGAGACTGTATTTAGATATTATTTTTGGGATTAACTGCATAGTGTAAGTCATTAATCTATGACCCATATTCATGAGTATTAGTCGAAACTGACCAATAACTAGATTTATTCTTTTCGATCTCGTCTGGATTAACTGAGAAAAGTAGCTCCCTGGAGTCTTCTTTAATCCTTTTTCATACTCCCTAAAAATGAAAAGATTGTCGAGTGATCTTGTTGCCCTTCACACTCACCAAACTCAAATTTGAAGGCACATCTGTCCGGCAGTAGTTTACCCCTTTTTAGTCTGGATGGTTAATTTTACAAATAAAGGTATGCTCTAGGAACTTCGGTTCGCTAGAAGAGTATTCTCAGGTGTAAGTTTAACCCTTTTTCGGGCCTGAGGGACTAAATCTTCGAAAAAGGAACATTCTCCTTGGTTTTGGTTTATCACCTTTTTCCGGTCTTGGAGATTACTTATGAAAAAGGAACCCCCCAGAGTCCATAGTTAAGCTCTTTTCAGGCTCCCTAAAATTGAAAATATCGTCGAGTGACCTTGTTCCTTCACACTTGTTGAATTGGCCAGGAAGAAAATCTACTGGCATGAGTTTAACCATTTTTCCAGCCTCTAGATTATAGCGGGAAAAGGTATGCCTCGGGATATTAGTCTCGTCGGGAGAGTTCTCCTCAGTTACCTTTATACTTTTTCGGGCTAAGGAGAATAAACCCAGAAAAAGACTATGAGTCCATAGTTAAGCTCTTTTCAGACTTCTTAAAATTGAAAATATTGCCGAGTGATCTTGTCTTTGTCACACTCGTTAAAATGGTTTTGAATAGACGTCTTTTCAGTGCAATTTTAACCCTTTTAACCCTTTTTCAAACTGACTAGACTATCTCTCTAAAAAGTACTCTGTAGAGTCTTCTTTTGTGTTTTTTCAAACTCTCTAAACATGGAAAAACTACCAAGCTTACCTTCTCTGGGCTCGTAAAAAATTACATAGAAGGGGTGTCATTGTGTCTTGCTTAATCGCATTGTGGGTCTCATCTTTGCGTCTTTGGCCTAATTTTGGCTCCATGTTCCTCTCAATTGAACCTTTGAAGAATTCTGTATATGCAAGCCTTGCAACACTTTTTGCCTCTGCGACCTAACACCTTGACCCATGGAGGAATTTTCCCCAAGTGTCCTTATCATGCACGTCACTTTTCCCTGAGCATTAGTGTGTTCCATGTGCTTGGAACTAGTTTGCTTGTCGCGACACTCATTCCTCCTTTGTAACGTAGCATTCTTTTATTCTTTTTCAAGCTCTTAAAAAATTGAAAAAGACAAAAAAATCAAATATTCCAAAAAGAGGGGACGTGAAATATACATTCTTTTTTCAAAAGAAAAGATAATTTCCCTAGACAAAGCACATCCTTTCATTTGTTCATCAAGAATTGGGATCTAATATGACTTTAGGAAGTTGTTCTTGCTACATAGAGTTGTGTCCTCCTCCGTTTGGTTACTCTTCCAAATATATGGAGAGTTTGTGTTGCTTCCTGCATCACAAATTTATGTTAATGTCATGTTGCTTGAGTCTGATCATCTTTCGTTCTTTTGTCCAAGGGAATTTTTACCCAACCTGAGTCGTCCTTTCTATAGTTTGTCTCTTGACTTTCATAAATCTTCCATCTCGAGAGTCCAGTCAAGTCCAGATTCGAAATCGACGAAGTTCTCTTCTTGGTCATTGAGATCCTCCTATATTTTCCTAACGGACCGTCGAAGACCTCATAGTAGTGAGTTATACACTCCCATTGTACTCCTACCTGAGTTTTTAAGATCTTGAATTTGTTGGTCGAGCTATGAAGGTCTCATCTCCAGTCGTAGGTGTCACTAGCTTCTTGAATATGCATACTATACTTGTATATCTTTGACTGATTTTGAGATGTAGATCCACTTTGCATTGCTCACAGCTGCACTTTATATAGTTATATGACATGGATCTGCAGTATATTTGATTGGAAGCCAAGATTCAGTTCATCCCGAGCATGGGTATGCCCGCCTCGGAGAGACAATTGTTGTTTTGCAGATGGCACCTCCCGAACTTTGGTCTCGGGCTCACTTGATTTTGGTACATTGGTGAAGATGTTGTAATGTATTTCGGTCATCAATTGCTCTGACCTCACACATTAGGGGGAATCTGTTATAGCCCTAAAATTCCCTACTCATGCATACATAGGCCTACATCTGTTGCATAGGTTCGTGGACAAAAGCACAAAAAAACTAGCATTTTCGAATTAGTTTTCTTTAAAACAAGGGCTCCCGGACACAAGAAATTGAAATTTATCAAATTATAGGTTCCTGGATAGCATAAATTATACATACCAAATATGTAATTTGATTAAGTAGATATATAGATCATGTGGGTTCTGGGGCTGGCGTGCTAAAAATTGGGATTCTGTTGTTCCATGCCCTACAAATAGCACCCAGAGTTTCACGACATACAAATTGACAATCAGACTTGTGGACTATTTGAAATTTAAGAGCCTACGTCTGTTACATAGGTTCGTAGACAAAAGCATAAAAAAAATAACATTCCTGAATTAGTTTTCTTTAAAACAAGGGCTCTTGGACACAAGAAATTGAAATATATCAAATTATAGGTTCTTGGATAGCATAAATTATACATATCAAATATGTAATTTGATTAAGTAGATATATAGAGCATGCACAGAACCCTCATTCTGAGTTCCCGGGCTGGCGGGATGAAAATTAGGCTTCTGTTGTTCTGTGGCCTACAAATAGCACCGAGAGTTCTGTGATATATGAAGTGAGAATCAGACTTGCGGACTATTTGAATTTTTGGATCATGGGTTATCGGGCTAGCGGGCTGAAAACTAGCATTCCCGAATCAGTTTTCTTTAAAACAAGGGCTCCTAGACACAAGAAATTGAAATATATCAAATTATAGGTTCCTGGACAGCATAAATTATACATATCAAATATGTAATTTGATTAAGTAAATATATAGAGCATGCACAAAAACCTCTTTCCAAGTTCTAGGGCTGGCAGGCTGAAAATTGGGCTTCTGTTGTTCTGTGGCCTACAAATAGCACCGAGAGTTTTGCAATATACAAATTGAGAATCAGACTTGCAAACTATTTGAATTTTGGATCGCAGGTTCTCGGGCTGGCGGGCTGAAAATTGGGCTTCTATTGTTCCATGCCCTACAAATTGACAATTAGACTTGCAGACTATTTGAAATTTAACGGCCTATGTTGGTTACATAGGTTGGTGGACAAAAGCACAAAAAAATAGCATTTAACCAGTTTTTGGATTGCAGGTTCTCAGGCTCGCGGGATAAAAATTGGGCTTCTGTTGTTTTGTGCCCTACAAATAGAACCCAGAGTTTCGCGATATACAAATAGACAATCGGACTTGCAGAGTATTTGAATTTTAAGGACCTACTTCTGTTACATAGGTTCGTGGACAAAAGCACAAAAAACTAGCATTTCTGAATTAGTTTTCTTTAAAACAAGGGCTCATGGACACAAGAAATTGAAATTTATCAAATTATAGGTTCCTAGACAACATAAATTATACATATCGAATATGTAATTTGATTAACTAGATATATAGCGCATGGAACCCTTATTCCATACTTAGCTAGTTTTTGGATCGCAGGTTCTCGGGTTGGGGACCTGAAAATTGGGCTTCTGTTGTTCTGTGTCCGACAAATAGCACCGACAGTTCTGTGATATACAAATTGACAATCAAACTTGTGGATTATTTGAATTTTAAGGGGCTCATGTCCAAAAAATTTAGCATTTGCGAATTAGTTATCTTTACATACGTTTTACATACACTAGTGGACAAAAGCACAAAAAAATAGTACCAATGTCTGTTACATAGGGTGGTGGACAAAAGGAACAAAAAAATAGCATTCCCGAATTAGTTTTTTTTAAAACAGGGATTCCTGGACAGAAGAAATTGAAATTTATCAAATCATAGGTTCCTGGACAGCATAAATGATACATACGAAAAACGTAATTTTATAAAGTAAATATTTACTTTTATACATAGTGAATATGTACTTCTATAAAGTATGGGGATGATATTTTATAGAGCATGCATGGAGCCCTCATTCCATACTTGCACGGAGCCCTCATTCCATACTTGGGCAGTTTTTGGATCGTCGGTTCTCGGGTTGGCGGGCTAAAAATTGGGCCTTTGTTGTTCCATGCCCTACGAAGAGTATCCAGAGTTCTGTGATATACAAATTGACAAGAGGACTATTTTAATTTGAAGGGCCTTTGTGGCAAGCAGTATGGACAGGTGGTAAAGATGCAAGAAATTACATACTCTTTATACGTGTGAGTAGCAAAAAAGTAGTGTAACACAATTTTATGACATTTATATAAAAAAATAATAAAACGTGTTACATATTCCTGGAAATTTAAAGAAACATATATATGTGTGTGTGTGTGTGTGTGTGTGTGTGTGTGTGTGAAATATGATATCTCAAATTTGAGTGAGTGATTTATCTCATACTTAATTTTGAAAATGACCAGGCAGGAGAAAATATGCATCAGAAAAAAAGAGAATTGAAATAAAATAAATAGAATGTCTTCACATTCAGCATAGTTGAAGATAAAAATCTAGGAACACATAAATATATAAGGAGACAACATAATGTCTTCACATTCAACATAGCTGAAGATACAAATCTAGGAACACATAAATATATAAGGAGACAAAAGAATAGTTTTATTTGGAATATATGAAAAAAAGAATAGTTTGTTACATATTCCTAGAAATGTAAATGTGTTTGTCATATAGACTGGAATTGGGGCTCCCGCGGACCATAAGAGAAATATGTACAAGAAATAGGACTGTGG
>JASDQU010392184.1:0-10963 GCA_032191745.1 Picea mariana | reverse complement strand
TCAACCGCAGAAGAAGACTTCTTCGAACAGAAGCCTTAAAGTATTCCTGGTTGTCCATCCAAATCCATGATCCTATGATCAAAAGAAGAAGTGGAATCTCTAGGGCATGGAATCTATAAGAAACTCCATGGACCCAAGAGATAAAGAAAAACATGAAGAAGAACATGAGGATTCCAAGAAAGAATCCTCATGAACTCACTAAAAGCAATCAAGCAGAAGAACTGAAAGTCGGGATGAAGAATAGTGTATGGAAGACTTATGAATAAAAGCATTGTGAGATCTAGAACCATAGGTTATCCTAGATGGAGGGAGAAGACTTTGATGATTACTTGTTCCAATAAACTAGACTTATCTCTACATAAGTCATTATATCATCCGCAACATCCATAAGTTGGAGTTCTACATCATATGAATGCAAAGAATGTTCTCCAGAGAAATTGAATATAGAGCGTATGAAGAGAAATATCAAGACTTTGAGGCATGCTAGAAAGAGACTCATGTATGAAGATAAGAAGAAGATAACTTGGTGAAGAACCTCCAATTCACAACAAAAGCGTGGTGAAGATTTCCTATAAACATCAAGATGACTACTCAGTAGATCAGATCTCATGATGACATAAGAGGTGCCACATAGATATGTTCTAGCTTTCCAACTATGATATACTCTATTGTTCAGATCTACCTGAAGCCTTCATAGTGTTACAGACTAAATTACATTTGAAATCAAGCATTACATTATCCATGATGAAGTCCAGAAAGGAGAAAATAATTTTCCAATACATATCTCCACAGATGAGTAGATAAGCAGACATTTTGGTAAAGCTTCTATCCAAGATGAAAGAATTTGTGTACTCAAGCTAGAGCTCATGGAAAAAACTTCCTTCTTATTAGAAAAGGAAGAAATGACTCTCCAATTTAGGAGGGAGCACTGAAAACATTATTGAAGACATTCATCTTTAAATTTGAAAAATAGTCCATTTTGGACAAATGCTTTCTTGTTCGGAAAGTGGATTGAGACTTCTGATGAACAATCACTTTCCATTGTGGTTAACATGGGAAGTAGTATGATTGCTGATGTATCATAGATAGCAACTTCCCATTGTGGTTAACATGGGGAGTGGTCTAGGGTAGTCTCTCTTCTTGAGGGTTACTCAAGAAGACTGGACCGCCTCGCCAGACATCGATTTCTCATTGTGGTTGACATGAGGAATGGTCCATTTTGGAAGTTGATGCAGGACAGTATTTTCCTCTTATGGTTAACGAAGGAAATGGTCTGGACAGTCATTCTTTAGGGTTGATATATTCTCTCCATGGTTCACTTTGATAGTGTAGGAGGAATGGCCCATGGTGGGGAATGGTCCAGGCTCAACAATTAGGGACAAACATTCCTTAGGGTTATACATTCTCTCCAGGGCGCACTTTGATTAGTGTAGGAGGAATGGCCCAGGGTGGGGAATTGTCTAGGACAAACATTCCTTAGGGTTTATACATTCTCTCCAGGGCACACTTTGACTAGTGTAGGAGGAATGGCCCAGGGTGAGGAATGGTCCAGACTCAGACATTCCTTAGGGTTTAAACATTCAGTCCAGGGTGCACTTTGATTAGTGTAGAAAGAATGGCCCAGGGTGAGGAATGGTCCATGCTCAAAAATAAAAAACAATCCTTCTTCCTTGTTTGAGAAGAATAGGGCAGATAGCTCATTGCTAATGAGGGAAGATATTCTTTCAAATCTCACAAACATGAGTGAAAGATTGGCCCACATGATTCAGTTTATTTTTAACAATATTCTCTATATAGGATGGCATTAGATGATTGTTATGGAGACTACCTATCTCCAAACAATAGAGATATACTACTATCGTGGATATGTTCCACTATTTTGAGGTAGATATTCTTTCAAAGCTCACAAATGTGAGTGAAAGATTGGCCCAGACAAATCAGTTTATATCATAACATTGTTTATGTGCAGGTTCCTATCAGATGTTTGTTATTAAGATAGTAGATATAGACTACTGTGGTGGATATGTTCCACTATTTGTAAGGTAGATATTCTTTCAGAGCTCACAGATGTGAGTGAAATATTGGCCCAAATAATTCAGTATATATCATAGCATTGTTTCTATGCAGGTTGTTATCAGATGTTTGTTATGAAGACTGTATGACAGTAGATGAAGACTACTGTGGTGGATATGTTCCACTGTTCGTGACTATACGTTGTTGATCAAGTACTTGTGTGTTACTTGGTGTGGTAGTGAACCACTATATTGTAGTTATGTACTACTATGGATAGACACAGTTGTGTTCTATTTTTTTTCTAACTCCCTTGAAGACTATCAGTAGTTTATTGAAAATAATCACCATCCAGATGAATGATGAATGGAGATTTTCCAGATGGAAATTGGTTCAGATCATTTACTCCTCTAGATTATAAGAGTGGCTCTTGTATCACTCTATGGTGTGAGTGACTTATCTAGCATCATGTCTAATTACTCAGATGAAGTATGGTTTCGAGAGATCATGCAGCTGATGGTGATGGTGATGCTCATGATCTAGTCATGAGATAGTCTAGATGACTATATTGATGCTACCGGGTAAATGGTATATTTTTGTGATCAAGATCATTACCTGTAATACCTCCCTAGCTAGGAGGGAGTGTTAATATTATGGTAGTTGCGGGATGTATTTATCTCCACGTGTGAACCTGATGAGAATAGAAGACTTCGGAAAGCAATAAAAACCCTAATGAGTTGGCTAATAACCCTAGAAGTCTTGTCGACTCAAGAAGATAATTAATATTAGGTTATTATCCTCCAAGAAAAGAAGTCGGCCAGAAATAATAATAATATACTGAACAGACACATATCCATAAGGAGAAGTCGGCCTCAACAAATCTGGAAGAACCACTATAAATAAAGGGAGCCAGTTCTCATTTGACATCATCTCAGAATTGCACTTCCCAGTTTAGTGTGCACTGTAGTTGCCAGTTTGGTGCACACATGTGCAGGAGAGCTGTAGTTGCAGCTGCAGCAGGAGCTAGTTTTCAGTATGAGCTTTGACTATCTCTTGGATAGGGTTTGGACTATCTGATCATCCTTTTGTGATGCGCTATCCTTGGGGAAAGGTGCGCTACTCTTTGTTTGGCTATCTAGCATAGGGTTTGCTTCCAGAGAAATTCTCAGTCAAGGTTAAGGTGCTTGGAGGGTGGCTTCGGCCTATGGTTGGGTGATGAGGGTATCGTCAATGGTAAATCAAGCACACCATCTTCTATATTCTGACACTTCCCACTCATGAGAAGTACAATGTTGTTCATTTATGTTTTCACCTCTTTATCCTTAATTGGCAGCAACATGTTAGTCCTACCATTTTTCTCCAGGGTGTATGTGTCATTTCTCCCATCATGAACTATGTTTCTGTCATATTGCCATGGTATACCCAACAATAGATAACAAACGTCCATGGGAATGACATCACATAATATTTCATCTTTATATCCTCCTATTTTAAAGTCAGCTAAACATTGTTTAGTGAAATTTACCTAATGTCCTTTTTGTAGCCACGAAACTCTGTATGGGATTGGATGTACAACAATCTCTAGCTCTAGCTTTTCTACCATCTTTTTAGATACGAGATTGTCTGTGCTACTGCTGTCCACTATGACCTTGCATACCCTGTCTTTGGTTTTGCAAGCAATCCAAAATAGACCGTTTCTTTGGGCTGGGTTCTCTGCCTCCTTCTTCAGATTCAAGAGAACTTTCCTCATCATCAAATATCTTCCACCCTCACCATCTTCTTCGTCAACATTCTATCCTTGAGGTTCGACAATGTGAGTTTCACCACCATCTTTCTTCTTATTTGGGCACTCATAGGATTTATGCCCAATTTTTCCACAGACAAAGCATTTCATTTCACCTCCTCTATCTCTTCCTCTTCCTCTGGCTCGAGGAAAAGTATTTCTACCTTCATACTCCCTTCCTTGTGAGCTTCCTCCTCTTTCAGGTATAGTTTGAGGTTTCTTTCCCTCTTCCTTAGGTCTCTGAGTTCTGTCTTGGGAAATTGTTTTGCCTCTGGCCTCAACCTCTTTGACCTTGCTTTCAGCTCAGCTTCTCTTCAGCTTTCAGATCCATCTGATAAGCATCTTCCATAGTCTAAATGGTTATCATGCTCATCTCATCATGAATGTCATATTGCAGACCATTCATGCACGTAACAACTTTTTCAACATCGCTTTCCCGATGACCTTCTCTGATGTTTATCCTGTAGAATTCTTCAGTGTATTCCTTCACTGACATCGGCTTCTGTCTCAAATTCTGCATCCTCTTAAATAGAGCGATTTGATAATCCTTGGGTATAAATTTGGCTTTCGTCTTTGAAACCATTCTATCCCATCTTTTGATTTTATACTTGCCCTTGCAGCGTCTGTCAGACTGCAGTTCATCCCACCACAGTGCTGCATGCCCTTTAAGTCTAGTAACGACATGTTTGACTTTCTTATATTCCTCGAAATTCTCATAGTTGAAGTATTTGTCTAGAGCTCTAATCCAATCTAGAAGTTCTTCAACATCCAAGTTTCTTTCATACACTGGAATGTCCATTTTTTCTCTAGCACCTATCCTTTCAATAGCCCTAAATAGGCATTCTTCTGTAGCATCTTCAACCACAACTTCTTCATTTACGGCTTCATTATCACTTTCAGCCTCGCTGATATATCTAGCGTCAAATGTGTGCCTCTGTGCTGTCTCCATAGCATCAAGCCTGGCACGTAATTCATGCATCTCTCTTTCCCTTGCTGGATCAGGTATTTTCTTGTCTCTTCTTCTCGGCATTTATCTTTCCTCTAATGGATCAGGTATTTGCTCGTCTCTTCTTCTTGATGACATGGCTGTAGAATTTTCTACCTTCTCTCTGCTACAGAAAGCAAAGAAATTGGTTCTGGACTATGATACCACACTGCCACAGACCCCCTGCCCTCAGGCCAAGATCCACATAGGATATTCACTAAAACCATGCCAAGGGTTAATAAAACCCTTTGTTTGAGCCACAAAGGACTTCGGGTTTTGGGAGTTGAAGAGTCCCAATATATCCCACAACTCTTGGCAAATGGTGAAATGCGAATTGTCAACGAGGGTTGACCACTCCAACACACACCACCTTTTTCCACTAAATTTAGCTTTCCAGGACTTTAGAGAATGACCCAACAATCATTCCTCTTGCCTTATGATTCCCCGAATTTTGAATTGTATGAATGTCGAAATGGGCTCAACGTCCCATGGAATGCACGATCGATGGCCTTTCGGGACTCCGCGTACCGGGAGTTCATGATTCTTCATCCCAACTCACTTGTCGCACCAATTCCCAAATTTGAAATAGCGACCCTTTTTCTTGATTTCATGTACTGGGGGTTTGAAATTCTCGGTTCCAAAAATCACTTGTCTCCTCTACTTCCCAGACCCCGAAATACCAAAATGTCGGGATTCCATTCCAAAGACACTTCGCATTTTGCGACTTCAAGGTTTTCAGTGCAAATCACCCTGGCTCCTTGTCATCAGGAGTTCCAAAATGCCGAACCCCGAAATGCCGAAATGCCAATGTTTCTCACTAAAGGCATGTCACATTTCGCGACTTCATGGGTTTCAATGCCAAGGTCCCGATCCTCTTTCACCCAAATTTTCGGTATGCTGAACCCCGAAAAACCAAAATTTCACCCTTAGCAATCCTTTTCACGATTCAGGTTTTAGAGTGACCAAGGATTTTGGTCTACACTCCAAACATAAGGATCCCGAATTTTCGAAATGATCTAATGGCTCAAACTGATCACGATCAACGGTTCACGTTGATTCTTGATGTCAGGGTGGCGGATTCATCCAACTCCTAACCACCTTGCAGCTCCTATAAATCCTACGGTCCTCATGACTTCGTGAGTTCTCCACGAAGAATTCTGACCACCATATGCACTCCTCAATGAATTTTTTACAAATGACTCGGCGTTCTCCTTCCTGAATCTTAACTTCTATGAGACAATTTCGGCCTTCGTCTCCCTTTGAGCACTCCAAAGGTGTTATCCTTCCTGAGCTTTCACTTGTAAACTCAAGCTTCCCAAAAGGATCTCTGCTCACACTCCTTGCAGCAAACCTTCAAATAACCCCTGGTTATTTAAGTCTCTAACCTTGTGCACTCCTTGCAACAATGGTCCTTCAACCTTCCTTCTAGATTTATAAAATCCAAGGCTTCAATTGGCCTACACACACCTTGCATGGCTCTGTGCTTCACCTGCACTTCAGCTGGTATGAGAACAATGGTATCTCTCCTGAGCTTTCTGAGATAAAACTCAGACCCTCGTCAACGCACACCTTGAGGAATTTCACTGCACTCCTTGCAGGAATTCTCAGGAAGAGAAACAATTGAAACTCATTCTTCTCCTCTCTCAGAATTCATACATTCACCATGAAATCATACACACAATGCAGCATTAAAACAAATGTATAACAGAGAAACAAATCAACTGTAAACATACCATTCAACAAATGTAAACAGTAAGCATCACAACACCATGAAAATTCATTCAAAGCTTCATATATTAACACAAGTGCTCCTATACATGGGTTCTTCTCTACAACTCTCCAGCTTATCAATTATGAATGATCATCTAAAATATTTTAATAATACAAGGATGAGGGTGTCTATATCTGTTTTCCCTCCTATACTTCTAAACTGTCTAATCTAACATTCATACCTACCTACTTTACATTAATAGATTTAAATGCCTAATACATCCGACAGATGAGAGTAATCTCTCCAGATCTGTTCATATCTCCAAGACATAAATGTAAGTATGCCTTTTCCTAGCTATTACATTAATGCTTCAAATTTCAAAATTTGAAACGTTTTCATAAAAATGTGCTCCTTTTTCCCATCTGCACGTCCAGTTGTTCCTTAGGCTAGGCACGTGCTTTTATTTTGTCTTTGTACGATGCTCCTACATCACTTGCCAACTTCCCTATTGAAATTACATTTTTTCTTAGATCTGGAACATGTTTTACCTCTTTCAAGAACCATTGGTTTCCATTGCGTTGCTTTATTTTTACCTTTCCCATTACAACAATTTTGCATGGTGCATCATCACCCAAATGAACTTGTCCAAAATCACCTTGAACATAATCTAGAAAATATTTCCTATGGGTTGTAGCATGAAATGAATCCCCTGAATCTATTACCCAAGACTCGGAAATATTATCTACAGAAAGAATCAAAGCATCTTGTAACACATCACCTATTACATTTGCTTCCTGATTTTTCTCTTGTTGTCCATCTCTTTGTTTCTTTGGAGCTTTGCAATATTTCTTCAGATGTCATTTCTTCCCACAATTCCATCACTCTACCTTTCCAAATATGTATTTGGATCCACCCTTCCTATAATTCTCGTGGTTCCCTGATCCCTTTCCTCTATCCTTTTGTCTTCCCCTGTTCTCCATGTTCAACGCATTACCTGATGTCTCACCTATGATTTTGCATCACATTTCCTCACTACGGATAACACCAACAACATCATCACATTTTAAAGTATTTAAACCAGAGACAGAGTTACTTACAACCATGACCAAGCCATTCCATCTTTCTGGCAATGAGCACAATATTATAAGAGCCCCAATCTCATCACCAAACTCCACTTTTACAGAACTTAGTTGATTAGTAACCATATTAAATTCATTTAAATGATTTACAATAGATCCACCTTCTGACATCTTCATATTAAATAATCTCCTCATTAGAAATACCTTATTGGACGTCGAGGGTTTTTCATACAATTTAGCCAATGCATCCATCAAATCCTTCGTTGTATTTTCTTTTGAAATATTGAAATCCACCAATGTTGCCAGGCTCAGTCGTATTGTTCCTAGAGTCATTCTGTCAAGAATATCCCATTCTTCATCCTTCATAGCCGTCATATTCTTTTCTATTCCACCCAATCGTAAGAATAGATCCTTCTGATATAAATAATCTTCCATATGCATCTTCCATAACTAGTAGTTTTGTCAGTTAAATTTCTCAACCCTAAACTTTCCATCTTCGAATATTGCTCCCACTTGAACTAGGAACCCTCTTTTCCTATGAATTACCTTTCCCTCTGATACCATTTGTTAGAAAAACAAGATCATAGAGCAATAAAATAAAACAAATGTGGAAATAAAACACAGAAGATACATAATACAATAGAGACGCATATATGCGTAGTTCACCCAATGTGGGCTACATCCACCAGAGAAATTTCCAGGTCCTTCCTTTATCATTATCCAACAAATGAATGGGTACAACCTACATCAAATCCGCTGTAACTTCCTCTTTTTCCTCTCACCGTCTCCTATCTCAGAATACAATATTCACAATGATACGTAGCCACAATACATTTCCCTTATAAAAGAGGGTTGCCTTCTAGGGAAAAAAACCCTAACATAAATTCTACCATTAGATCTGTAACCTTATAATGAATGGTCCATATTTACAATGAAATTACAATATACCCCCAGAGGGGGTAACCCCTCTCTGCACTCCCCCACGTGGAAGAGTGTACATTCTAATGGGGTGTAAAGTCTTCATGGTGTATAAACATGGCTGAAAACAAATACCTCTGAATAAAGAAGATAATCAAGCTCCACAACCAACACAAAGCAAGGTACATGCTCATTTTTGTTGATGATTTCTCATGCTTCACATGGATTTTATTTCTCAAGAAAACATCTGAGGTATTTCAACACCTCAAAGATTTCAAATCCCTGGTTGATACACAGTCAGGAAACAAAATCAAAGTCCTATGAAATAATAATGAGGGATATTATGTCAACCATGAGATCCAAAATCATTTTCATGAGGTGGGGATTCAGTTGTAGCACACAGTTCCCTATACTTCGCAGCAAAACAGAGTTGTTGAGCAAAAAAATAGATCTCTAAAAGAGATGGCATCTTGCATACTACATGCAAAGTCACTTCCATAGAGATTATGGTTTGCATCACTTAATTGTGCAACCTACATCCAAAACAAATCACCCCATTGATATGTCAAGGACAAGACCCACTACGAGGCTTGGAGCAGCCTCAAACTAGAAGTGACCCACTTTCGCATTTTCGGTTCACATGCATGGGCCCAAATTCCCTCTTAAAAGAGGAAGGCACTTGATCCACAGAGCATAGAGTGTATTTTTTTTGGATAACCCAACGACGTGAAGTGATACACACTCATTTATCTTTCTTCAGACCAGATCATCATTGATCATAGTGTCCAATTCTAGGAAAGTGTCTCGCATGTACCTCAGCAACCACATGTAGACACCTTTGTTCTTCCACCACTCAGAGATGATGAGCATGCACATGACGAATATTCTTTAGATGAGAGTTCTGATTCAAAGGATTCAAATGATCCATATATAGAGTCAGTACAGTCAGATGTCGAGTCAGTGCATTCAAATGCAAATGCAGAGTGAGAGAAGAGGCCCAAGTGGGCCCAGACTACTCCTTAGGATGCAGGGGATCTTTTTGGTGATCCAACAGATACTAGGAAGACTCGATCTAATTTCGAGGAGCATCCTCTTGAACTCACTGCCACTAAACCATTACCACCCAGGCATCTTTTCTTGGTTCAGTCTTCAGATCCACATTCTTATGGAAAGGCTACTAGATATCCCTTTTGAGAATTCACCATGTAGGAGGAGTACAACTCTCTCCTCGAGAACCAGAATTTGGATCTAGTTCCCCTTCTTTCTAGAAGGAAACTTGTCAGGTTTAGATGGGTCTACAGGACCAAGAGCATAGTGGATGGACATATTAGTAGATACAAAGCTAGGCTTGTTTCCAAAGTCTTTCCTCAGGTGCATGGCATTTACTATGATGAGACCTTCGTTGCAGCAGTGAAGATGAATTCCATACATTTGGAAATTTCCATTACAAAAACCAATGGATGGGAAGTCCATTGGATGGACATGAAGAATGCATTCCTTCACAGCGATCTCTCTGAGGAGATATATATGGAGTAACCCAAGGATTTATGCAGGATTCATATTTGGTCTGTTGACTGAAAAAGTCTCTTTATGGCCTCAAGTAGGATTTGAGGGAATGGTATGCCAAGATGGACTCCTACCTATTGTCACAAAACTTTGTATGTTGTAAATCAGACCTGGATGTTTACTTGCTTATAATGACTAATTCACTTCTACTATTAGTTCTGTATGTTGATGATTTTTTGATCAGGGGTTTCTCAACTTCAGCAATTGTTGTAGTCAAGAGGATTTTGCATCACAAGTTCTTGATGATGGACATGGGTCCGCTACACTTCTTCCTTATACTTGAGATCAGTTAGGATGCATCAAGCATCAAACTCTCTTAAGACAAGTATGTACGAGATCTCCTTGAGAGATTACACATGAAAAACTGCAATTCTGCCCCGACTCCTTTCCTATCAGGAGTCAAACTTGAGGATGGTGGGGACACTCCACTAGTTGACAACGCACTATACAAACATATAGTGGGGAGATTGTTGTATCTCACACACTCCAGACTAGACCTCTCCTATGCAATTGGTGCAATCTCCAGGCTCATGTAGGAGCCACATGAGCTACATTAGAAGGATGCAATGTGTATCCTTCGATACATATAGGTCACCATCACCTTTGGGATTCATTATTCAATAGACTCTACATTGGATCTCATTGGGTTCACTGATTCTAACTGGGCTGGTGATAACAATGATCACAAGGCCACATTTGGTTACTCACTAAGTCTTGGTTATGGACCTATCCATTAGTTGAGCAAGAATCAAGCTACTATTTCTCTATCTTCAGCCAAGGTAGAGTACAAAGGGTAGTTAACATAATCATCCATGCTATGTGGCTACAACAGTTTCTCACTAAGTTGGACATTCAGTTTCAATTGTTGATCGTCATCTGGTGTGCCAACCAGAGCACTCTGAAGTTTTGTA
>JASDQU010392183.1:0-10963 GCA_032191745.1 Picea mariana | reverse complement strand
GAATATTTTTTGAACCATTATTGATGAAGGAGCCTCGAATTGCATCATCTCTGTCACTTGTTAGAAATCCATTGGCTCTCCTGCCCATACCCAGTCATACAATACTCTAAAATCATTTAATGGTATAGGATTTAAACCTTATGGTGTTCTTCCTTCGTTATCTATTATGTTAGAAGGAAAAGCGGTTAATGTTGAGGTTGAGGTCTTTGATGCACCTCTCGATTATAACCTTCTACTTGGTCATAGTTGGATTGATTCCATGTGTGCAGTTGTTTCTACTTTTTTTTGTGTGATACGTTTCCCTCACCAAGGAAAAGTTGTTACTGTCGATCAACTTGCCTTCTTTGATTTCGATTCACGTACTAGTAACATACCTTTCATTGCAAAAACACCTCCCGGTTATGAGAATGTTGGTGTGGGTCTTTTAAAGGATTCATCGCTAATGGGTACATTCCCCATTCCACCACCTGATATTCCTCCTCCTTTTTTTCGCTTTGATTAACATGATATCATCCACTGTTGGTGAAACCCCTAAGTCTTATGACCCTTGAATAGTACCTAGCTCTGACAATTGTCTTCGTTACGGTGACCGAATTCCTTTGAGTCTGGTAGAATTGGTTTATCAAGCTATTCAATCGGAAACTCCTTCTCCTCATTCTCTCTTAGACACGTCCGGTAGAATTGTCTTATCAAGCTATTCAATCGAAAACTCCTTCTCCTCATTCTCCGGATTTCTATGGTATTTCACACCGATGAGATGATCATGACAGTCATGTCTATGGAAGATACCACATGGGACGATGGGCATCATCATTCTACTCTCTTCCTAGAACCCGAGACCATAGAGAGTTATCAATGGATTTTGAATCTGTCTACTGTTGTTACTATTTCCATTGTTCTTGAACCAATACACGGTGTTCTGTATAAAGGGAACTTGGGTAACATTTCACCCACCATCCCTCTAGATATTTTGATTAAACCCAGAATTGTGGAAAATGTTCACATCAGAGCCTCATGTTCTGCTAATGAGATTCGAATTTACAAAGCTCTTTTCCAAGAATTTTGTGACACTTTTTCCTAGAGTTACAAAGAGATTCCTTGAACTGATCCAGATATTGTTGTACATGAAATTAAGACTTACCCAGACACTAAATCCGTTCGACAGAGACTTCACCTAGTAGATCCATGCAAAGTTGTTGTTATTAAACTCAAAGTTGAAAAACTTCTTAAATCTGTTTTTTTCTATCTTATGGCTTTGACTGATTGGGTGTCTAATCTTGTTCCAGTTACGAAGAAACTAGGCACGATCTATTTTTGTGTATATTATAGGGATATTAAAAAATCTTGTCCCAAAGATAATTATCCCACCCCTTTCGTTGACCAAATCGTTGATGACTGTGCCAGGAGTGAAATCTTCTCTTTGATGGATGGTTTATCCAGCTATAATCAAATCAATATTTTACCTGTGGATCAACATAAGACTGTTTTTACTTTCCCTTGGGGAAACTTTGCATATCAGAAACTATCTTTTGGTCTCAAGAATGTTGGTGTGACTTTTCAACGTGCTATGTATTATTGTTTTCATGATATTAAGCACATTATACAACCTTACCTAGATGATTTACCGGTGCATTCCATGTGTCTTTGAGATCACCTGGCACATTTATGGGCCATTTTCCTACGTTGTCGCTATTATCGCATACGATTGAATCCACATAAATGAATTTTTTGTGTGGACTCCTGGCGACTTATTGGTTTTATCATGTCTACACATGGGATTAGGGTGGAACCTATGAAGGTTGAAGCTATTCTCAATTTGCCTCCTCCTTCCACACTACGCCAGCTCCAAATTTTGCAAGAGAAGGCAAAAGTTTTACATTGATTCATCCCCAATTATGTTGAATTAATGAAAGGTTTTACTTGACTTCTTAAAAAGGGTCACGATTTTGTATGGGATGACATTGCCAACAAAGCCTTTGAAGCTTTGAAACTTGCCTTAACACGTACACCACTCTTATTTCCTCTCGATTATAGTCGAGATTATTTCTTATACTTAGCTACTTCGGACTCCACCATAGCTATGGTTCTAGTACAAGAGGATGATTCACATGATGAACATGTTATCTACTATTTGATTTTGAGTCTCATGACCACCAAAACCAAATATATGCATGTGGAGAAACTGGCCTTGGCGGTTTTTCAAGCAGTACAATGTTTTCGTCATTACAAATTATTGCGCAAAACCACAGTCATTTCCGATTGCAACCCCATGCAACACATCCTTAATCGACAATTTCTGGGGGGAAAATACTCCAAATGGATAGTGATTCTCCAAGAGTTTGATTTGGAATTTGAGCGTGCCAAGTAAAAGAAATCTTTGGTTTTTCTGAGTTGATATGTGACCTTCCCTCTACTGAGACAGAAACTGTTGCAGAAGATTCCTTTCTTGATGAGTCTCTCTTTTTTATCAGTTCTGACGACATATGGTATGCAGACATCATCATTTATCTCCAAACCCAAACTTTTCGGCTGGATCTTTCTAGTGTATATCGTCGGCGTATTTGGTATCAAGCCCTTCAATACATTATTCTTGGTGATACTCTTTACCGTCGTGGTATTGATTCCATATTTCGACGATGTCTAACCTATGATGAAGCTGAGAAAGATTTGAATGATTATCATTTCGGAGCATGTGGGGGTCATATGTCTGGGTATGCTACTGCCCAAAATATCTTGCGAGTTGGTTACTTCTGGCCTTCATTGTTTAAGGATTGCATTACCTTCATTCAGAAATGCCACTCTTGTCAAACGTATAAAAATAAGATCTGATCTCATCCTGCTCCTCTTTACCCTGTAATTTTTGTTGGTCCATTTGCTAAATGGGGCATTGAATTCATGACATGTAACCCTCACTTGATCGAGGGGCATGGAAACATTATCGTAGTCAAGGATTATTTCAGTAAATGGTCCAAGCGATGCCTACATTTGATAATACCTGGAAAACTACAATGTTATTCATATTCAATCATATTGTTACTAGATTTGGTGTCACTCAAGCCATCGTCACTGACCATGGTAGACATTTTCACAATTTCATGATGTTTGAACTTACCGAGAAGTTGGGTCTTCAACATGAAAACTCAACACCTTACTATCCACAGGCCAATGATCAGGTTGAAGCAATCAACAAATTTCTCACTACTATGCTTCGCCGGATGACAAAAATCCACAAGTCAAGCTGACACACGATGCTCTTCTCGGTATTATGGGCTTATCGGACATCCATTAAATCTGCCACAATGTTCACACCTTTCCAATTAGTATATGGTATCAAAGTTATTATGTCGATTGAATGTGAAATCCTATCTTTGAAACTAGTTGTTCAACTTCTCCCTAACACCTCAGTTGAAGAGGAACGTCTCTTGTATTTGATGCAATTAGACAAGACTCGTCATGATGTTGCCTTAGTCATTGAAACTCGGAAGAAGTGTTTCAAAGATAAATATGACAAGCATGTCAAATCACGTGTTTTTTCTGAGGGTGATTTGGTTCTCCTTTATGAACAGGATCGTGACTTATTAGGGGTCGGCAAATTCGAGCCCATGTGGCGTGGCCCTTATATCATGGAATGAGTGTTGGAGAAAGGGGCTTATAAGCTGGTATATTATGATGGAATTCCTTTGAGTGAACCCAGAAATGGGCTTTACTTAAAGAAGTACTATGCTTAAACTATTTTTTCATGAGTGCTTTGTATTTTTAATGTATCATACTCTAGTGTTCTTTTTTCATTTTTGTTCCGCCTTTTAGTTGCTTACCTTGCATTGTGCTTGGTTTCCATATGTCGGTGTCTTCTCTACCCTATATCGGCTTTGCTTATGGTGATAGTCGCAGTACTCAAAATCTAGTGTCTGTTGTGTGGGAAATCTATGCACCTACAGATGAATTGATCAGTCTACACAGTGTTTTCTTTGGTCGTGCAACTAATAATATTGCGGAATACAATGTAGTTATCGAGTTATTAACTAACGCCAATTAGTTTGGCATCCATCATCTTATTGTATGAATTGATTCACAGTTAGTAGTGTTGCAATTGAGTAACGTTTATTCCATCGAAGTCCTACATTGTTACAGGTATACTTAAGAATTCGCCTCTTGGAAAGACATTTTGATTATATTGAGTATCAACATATTCCTAGATGTCTAAACAAATTGACAGATGCATTGGCTAATTATGTGTTAGACAGACATTTGCAAGATTTATAAACCCAAACACACATTTTAAAAAGACAATTAAGGCGGTAGGAACTTTATATTAATACGTCAAAAGTTACAAAAAAGTGTTTGTCCAAAGACCAAAATATCAAAATAGTGAATCTCATGGCTTCATATACATAAGCATCATGGATGCTTCTCATTGTAACAAACGACTTCTTGTGCCACTCTACAGAGCAATGGACCAATAGATGTCGATATGCCAATTGTATGGCGTTAGTAGTGCCGAGGAATTTCTTCCACCGTGGTATTAGGGATGTTCATGGTTAATCCCTCTCAGTTCCGCTCGATCTCCTCGAGATCTGTAGCAGCCACTCCTTGACCCGCCACATCACCTCTCTCTCCTCACCTCTGAATGGGAGATGATCCTGGAGGACGATAAGGTGCCACATTTGCATTATTGAGAGCACTTGATTAGTCTTGGATAAATGACAAAAAAAAATTATAATTAAAATATCAAAAACATCATATAATGAAATTTTTTTGCTTACCTATGTCTCCCCACTGAGATCCCTTGGGTAGAGATAAGTTAGGATCCCCACGGAATTCCATCACGGCATAATCATAGTCCTCCACCATGATTAGTTGATTTCTCAGCCACTGGAAGAAAATCTCATCATATTTGACGATAGGCATGCCACTGTGACGAGCCATCAAATCCACCCATATTTTTATCTGTGGATCTTGTGGAGCGGGTATGCCCCACTCCACCTGTAGCCATAAGACAGGGACCCTCTCTAGGAAGAAGGATACTAAAATGGATCCATAACAAAATTGTTTCAACAGACCATTCTGACACTTTTTCAGTTCCTTTTTCATGTTCTTCAAGAGACCCTCACACTAGTTGAAGACCCGAGGCTCCATACACACTATGGAGTACTAAAAGTGGCTTTGCAAAGCCATGTGGGGAGTTTCACTCCCTTCCATTCGAGTGATAGTATAGAGGATGGTTCTCAATGTTAAATCTTGAACATCCCTAATGGAAACCTTGCCACTATTATTTTGCATACGTGGCACACAATGGTGTGCAACATAGTAGTCCATGGGTTCTCCTCTACCCTTGCTTCCTGAGAGTGATGCCCGAGAGCCTCAGCGAGATAAACCCATCAAAAAGTAAATATCATCTATATCCAAGGTGAGTGTATGCACACCCACATGAAATGCTTGTTCATTTACATCCCACATGTGGACTAGATACTCCATCAATCTCAATCGGGCTTTCATGCCCTGAATTTTGAAGAATTTGAGTAAACCACACTCCTGGAGTGCCATCACTATTTTTGGGTCATTCCCAAAAAATTATTCTTCTTCCTCATGCTCACATTCCCTCCAATCAAGCTTTTTGACTAAGGAAAACCTGCCAAGTAACATCAAAAGATGATTAGATTCATAAAAAATCAATTCTTGGAAGTTCTCCTAACTCATTTTTTATTTTCAAAAATTGAGTTGTGGTCGTCGCAGGGCCTTGATTTTACGCAGAGCGAAGTCATCGCACCCTAGCTTTGTGTCCCCTACAACGATTTGAGATCGTCGCAGTTCACGATACAATGAACCTGCGACGATCTCAAAACGCAATGACCTCCAAAAAATCGACCTAAACTCAAAATTAAGCCATTAAAAATGAAATTTTAAACCATGAAAAGAGAAAGGGGCAAGAGATTACCTTTTTGATGGAAGCAGTTTGGGAAATGGTCCATTAGGCACTTTGGAATCGACACTTAAAATTTGGAATAAAATGAGGGTTTTGGGCACTATTTGGGTGAAGTTGAAAAATGAAATGGTAAATGGGTTGTTTTGACCTATTTTATTACTTTTTACCATATTTTATTGCAAAATTAAATTATTTTTTATATTTTACCTATGCCCTAAAGTCTAACCAACTTCGCAAACTGTTTTTTATTACAGATTGAAATATCTAAGGACACGATGTTTGACAAGGATCCGTTATTTTTGGTTGTTTTGTGTGTTTTTCTTATGTACATATGCTTTTAGGGTTTTTTTGGAAAAACTCTGATCACGGTCTTAATTCTTTCTCATGCTCGTGAAACCATGAGAATGCAATCGAGTAACCTTTTATCATTTTTTCGAACTCGCATTTGTAATACGAAAAATGAACCATATGGAGTATCCTTTAAGCTCTTTTCAAGCTCCCTAAACATGAAAAGATAGCCGAGCGACCTTGTTCTATTCACGCTTATAAAAGTATTTGAAGAAAACATCTGATGAGCGGTAGGTTATCTCTTTTTCGGTCTCGTCAAATTAACTTATGAAAAATGACATTATGGAGTTGTCTTTA
Organism: Picea mariana; assembly: GCA_032191745.1. Classification (NCBI taxonomy): domain Eukaryota; kingdom Viridiplantae; phylum Streptophyta; class Pinopsida; order Pinales; family Pinaceae; genus Picea; species Picea mariana. Next base: position 4,395 of record JASDQU010392183.1, on the reverse strand, counting down.
AGTGTTTTTCAGACTCTCTAAATATGAAAAACCCCTGAGTTTTCTTTTTTTGGACTCATAAAACAAACATTGAAAGGCCCATATGGGATCGAACCACTCCTTCTTAGGGTTTGTTAAACATACTCTGAAGGACTCATCCAAAGGATGAGATTACATTACAAGCATATTTTATCCTCATCAAGCTTGCGTAAAAATAAAGAGGTACTCACCAGAAATGGTGGGGGGAAATTGGGAAAGAAATGTGTATCTGTATCTGTGTTAGTGGTAGTAAAGTCTCTCTTGAACATGACACCCCCCTTCATCATTGTATCCAGGTTGGGAATCCATTTGTCTCTCGTTTGACCATCCACAAGTTCATATGTTGGGTCATCTTGAGTCAATGTTGCCAAGACAATTGTCGTTTCATTCATATGTTCAAGAGAATTCCAACCTAAACAAACCTTCTATTGAGTCAGCCATCTGCATTTATAAATTTTCTACCATGTCGGCCTTCCCTAAGTCAGTCCTGAATAACTTCATACTCTTATCTACTTCAAATCTGTTACATATGTCATGTCATTGATGGGGTCTACATTAAGGCCCTCCTATGACAAGTCTTTTCCTGTCAACTTCAACTCATTATCCGGGAACAGGACTTATAAATCACATTAATACCTTGGATCCTACATGCCTCAATGGCAGGTTTCTTCGCTTTCAACAGTGGATTCACATCAATGACCCATGATTGGAAGATTCCATCAAGTGTTCGACTTCAACTCATTCATTCAAATTCATTGGATTGTACTAGATTACCTTGGGATTCATTGACATCAATGGTAATTTCCCTCGCACTTGTTAACAGTTTTCATTAATGACCGGTAATCAAGTGGTTTCTACCATGTTCGACTTCGACACCTGTAATCACATGGCTAGATTTGTACTTAGGGATGATGGAAATGAGGACCCTGGATCTCACCATATTGGTCCCAGTTGCGATGGAGTATTCATAATTTTGTACTGACACATAGATCCACTGTGTATGTCTCGTGGCTATGTTCAAATTTGAATTCTTTAAAGAGCATAGATCCACAGTGTATTTCTCGTGGCTATGCTGAATCATGATGACATGGATCCACAGTGTATGTTTAGTGGCCATGACTCACTTGACACTTATGATTAGAGTCACTTGTAGTCTAAGTATGGGAATGTCTACCTCAGAACATGGTACTCTATTATGCAGATGCTTGATTGTTTGCAGGTTCCCGACTGATGCGCTCCTTTTTTTCGACACACACATTCTACAAAGTATTTCAGTTGTCACAGGTTCCAAATTCATACTTTGGGGGGAATTATTTTACACATTATTTTTGTCACCCCAATGATCAACTGATGACATGTGCATAACTCACTTCCATGTTCCCTGAAAACACTAAAAGAGGCTTTCTCCATGAGAAAAGTGGATTAGCTTTTCTTCCTTAAAAACTATGTCAAGGGAGATCATCGCACCCTGCTCTATACTTGAGGTGCGATGATGCTTTATCATCGCATGTTGCACCAAATATGGACTGCAAATTCATCGCAGGATGTGTGTGCATAGGGTGTGACGATGCTTAAACAAGGAAAAAGTGAAATTCACGAAATTTCTAGAAGGGAAACTTCTAGAAGATGAGGTGGCCTCCGATCGGTTTGGATCTTACTCGCTTCTCTGATTTAATGGTATCATCCTAATATCCTCATCCATCCCTCTTTCACCCTATATAAAGAGGGATATCTTATGGAAAAGGATAAGGTTTGCAAAACCTTTCTTACACATGCAGAGTTCTGCTACAGATTATACTTGAGATAACTTTGCTTTAACTCTCTAAGTTAGATTGTGGATCTTCTTCATCAAAGGAATTGGAGAAAAGGTGTGTGTGTTGGAGAAAAGATCCATTGGAAGGGACCTTGCAACATCAAAGCATGGGTTATATTCTCCACTTCCATTTTAATATAATGCAGCAATATATTTCTTCCCTATAAAGGTGTCTTGACTTTTATTGTATAACTCCTTGATTGTATACATAGAATTCTTGGAATATATATATTTGTGTTCTCTCTCTTTGTTGGTTTGTGCTTCTTAAACAAGTTCACCATCCCACAAATCCAAATATCGAGCGACAAGGAAAACACTAGTGAGGATCAACCGTCATTTAAAATGTATGTCACTTGTCCCTCTCTGAACTATTTTATATGACAATGAAGTCTAAGGTGAAGTTTGTACTATGTCTTGTTTTGTTCTAGCTTCCTGTGGAAGTTAGGGAGATTAGTTTGTGTCCGCACTTACCGATTTGTCCGATAACACCAAGGATTCTCCATATTTTTTTCCATGCCAACTAGATTACTTAACTCATCCTTAGTGATTAATGGGAATATGAGTGGTTTTCCCAAGTTCTGGTGTGCACTCATCCTTAGTGATTAATGGGAATATGAGTGGTTTTCCCAAGTTCTGGAGTGCACTCATCCTTAGTGATTAATGGATAGGTCTTAGGCTCACTATTTACAGATAATATTACTTTACATTATGATAAGATTGAGGATTGTTATGATTAGAACTTACATCACACATCATTCATGTTTATATTTGAGTAAGAATAATACGCTTCCATTTTTTAAAGTATTTATCATTTATTTTTGAATTAAAAGTGTGTGAAATTTGAATAATTGACCATATCCCATCTATATTTTTAATATTCTGTCACTTATATCCATAGCAGTGTTTATGATTTCACTTTGATTATTTTACCATTTTGAGATCCAATCCCATTTATATTTCGAATATTATGTCATTAAGAATAACTGTGTTTATGATTTTTATTATTATGTTATTGGTTAATGTTGGTAATTTTATTAGTGATGACTATGGAATATATGGAAGACCTTTCCTCGTTGTCCTTCTCCCTTCACATTCCTTCACAGATGCATAGTGCATGGATTTTTCCCTTGTGGGTTTCCCCCTTGGTGCTCGATGATTATCGTGAAGCTTGGTGGGAGTGATTCCTTAACACCCGAAATGCACTATCCTTGGCACTTAGTGCATATTCTCAAACTCAATACTCAATCATGATATGATATGCTTGGAGTTAGGGTTCGAATAGCAAGGCCCCTTACCTTAGGGTATTTTCTTGGATTTTGATCGCTTGGGAGAGGGTTAATATCCTCCTACTCAAAAATAGATCACCAGAAACCTCACTTCCAATTTTACACCTTTGGATGGATTAAACCTCATAACCCTTGAGGACTGTGTAGGTAGCGTTGAGACCCTTTGTTTCCCTTAAAGAATTTGATCTTCCTAGGGTCCCAAATCAAATTTAGTTTAAAATATGAACCCTTTCATTGGTTCAACAAGACTATTTCTCCTTATTCTTAACGGGTTTGTAGTTGGCCTTGAAGCCGTGAAATAGGGTTAATAAGTTGGATCTCCCTCCTTCCCTTATATGAATTTGTAAGTTGATTGATTCCTTATTTTACTGTAGGGTGTTTTAAATCTCTTATATGAATTCAAAAGCCAACTTGAGACCTTATTGATATGTTTAAGTAAGGCATGGACTCTGTTCGAATGAGGGTTGCCAATTAATTTTGACATATTCACCCGACCAAAGAAACAAATCAGCAATAGATAGCTCTTTCATTATGGATAGAAATATTCCAACCAAATGGAAATCTGGAATTTTCTTGCAAATGAAGCTTGAGTTGGCCCATTATCCAATGAGGCATTGTAGCTATCTATCAGAGAGGGAGGAAAAGCGAGGCGGGGCCGCCCTTGCTTGGCTTGTTTGGGGGGGAATAATTCTCTCAATGGATATACAAGCGGTTGACTACTAATCAAATTATTTATTGACCTCCTTATGGCACTTTGAATGGATGTATTTTGGTAATGAAGTCTTAATGTGTTTATTATTAAGATAAATCTTTTTAATGATATTTAGTTGCACTACTAAGGATGGTACTTGTTACAGTAGCTTGATGCAATTGATAATTGAGGCTTGACAGAATTGAACTTAACTTAGGCAAGGATTCTAAAGATGAGCACAATAGGTCTCCAACTAGTAATGGCCTCTTACTTACGCTTGCATAGTTTTTAATCCTTAAAGCCTTATGCTCTTACTCAATTGCATTTTTATTGATGAATAATGAATTAAATTAATGGTTGAATGATTATAAGGGGGATACCTAATGTAATGGTGGTGTTAAATTAATGGAGTTTTTAAGAAGATTGATCTTCTTATGGGTTTTTAAAATGAATGTATAATCTTAGCCTTCCTTACATAGTCTTAGAATACATTCCTAGATATGGAAAGGTCTATTGAGATCTATGAGATTAAATTGTATTTATGCTCTCAAATTATCATTCTCATGAAATGTCCTTGTTCTCATTTA
>JASDQU010392162.1:0-10963 GCA_032191745.1 Picea mariana | reverse complement strand
TGAAGATTTAACAAGTTAGTGAATCAAATCTTAAACCATGAGTTAAAACCACATATGCTTAAAGATGAGCAAGGAAAAATGATTTATGAACTTCTAGATCTAACACTTAAGGAATACTTTAAATCATTTAACCAATTAGCAATGAGACCATAAGCAAATGAAAATGAGATTTAAAGAAATGAAACTATTAGGTGTGATTACTAACTAGATGTTTAACCAATAAGCATAAAATCACCACATGAGGATTAGTTTCCCTTATGCCGTGCGGTATTGGGGATTACTCTCCCAAGATGTCGGTCATCAAATTATTATGTGATCTAAAGAATAACTTAATGAAAGAATAAAACTACCTACAATGGCCAAGGTGGAGGCAAGCCTTCCTTTATTGGCCAAAGAGGAGTTAACTAAGCTACAACAAATTAATGAAATGAAAGAAAGATAAACTAACAATCATATGGACAAAGAATAAAACAAACCAAAGATAACATAAACTAATCTAAGCTAACTAAAGATTAAGGGCCCAAAAAAATGAAAAAATATGCAAGAAAACTTAGAAATTGAAGGAGAGAAGTGAGAAAGTGTTACCCAACCAAAGAATGTGTGTTGGAGAAGCCTCCTAGGTGTTTTTGGACAGCATATACCTTTGGATCTGTCACTAACCTGCAAAAAACAGCAAGCAAAAGCTTGCTGGAAACGCTGCAAAACACACCAAACTTGTCAAAAAAAATTTCTGTTTTTACACAAATTTTTTTTGCATACAAAATCTGAAAATGAAAATTTTATTTTTGACCTATCTATGATTAGTTAAAAGTTGAAATATATATGGAAATGAATGCAGCAAATAAAATGGAATAAGAAAGAGGCAAGGAGTGTAAGAAGGGCTCAAGGGTAGGCTCCTCTTTGATGCTATCCCAATGAATCCTTTGAGGTGACCTGCAAAACTTAGAGAAATATGTGAAGCATGGAATAGATAGTTATTTTGAAATAGACTTAGAATGAAATACTTGCAAGCCCTAAGCTATCCAACATAAACATAAGATAACAAGAATACTCTATGCTACCTTACCCAAGCAAAATACTTCAACTCAAGATCTATCACCAACAACACATAAAAAACAATAACAAACAATATCACCTCATGTGTATGGAACAAATAGAATACTCATAGATGCTCCAATGATCCTCCAAAGCTTTTTTCTTATTACCAAAAGTGTGAGAGTGTTGTAGCCACTAGTTTGCTACTAGACTCCCAAGAGCAATGAATGAAATGGCAAGATGGCAAGAGCAAGAAGATGGAAGTGAAGAGAGATTTCAACATAGTAACTTTAGCTCAAAGATTGGTGAAGAAAAGAGGTGATGAAAGCTTCTTTTTATACCCCTAGAGGTCAAGAGAAAGTACTTGGATGAGTGCCAAGTGTTAGTTTGAGAGAAAGAGCATCAATCTCAAGAGGAGGGGCGCCCCACTTAGGGTTTGAGTGAGAGATTGATGAGATGGTGAGGTGTAAGCCAAAGATAAGTTAGATAACTATCCAAGGGGGGCGCACTAGTCAAAAGAGGAGGGCCCATTTACTATTTTTGGAAGGTGTAGTTAGGTTTTGGGTTAGAGGAGTGGATCTCTACCAATGGGGGCGCTAGGAATAAAGAGGGCGTGAGCTTTAGGGAGAGTTTGGTTAGGTTTTGAGTTAGGTTTTTGGAGTGTTAGGGTTTTGGAGTGTCCAGGGGGGGCGCACCTCATGTGAGAGGGGCCTACTCCAAGTTTCAAGGCAAGAAACAAGGAATTGGTTAGTGGGGGGTCGTTTTTCCCTTTAGGGCAAGGTTTAGAGAGGTGAGGGGGTGAGTAAATAGGTTGAATTAAGTTGTTAAGTTGTGGGTTTGGGTTTGGGTAGGTTAGGAGGGTCTAATTTGCCACTTGCCACCTTAACATCCACTCACTAACTCAAAATTACAATGTTTTTGACATTTTACTAATGTCACTTTATCAATTAAAATTGTTGTTTTGACTAAGACTGACTCTGAGTGGACTAAGACATAGTAAACTTAGTCCGACTGAGCTGAAACTTGGTCTATGGGTGTAGGGGGTGCTATTCCATTTCTTTTGAGCACAAATACCCCTATCAAAAGCCCAAAGATCCAATTTTTACAACATTAGCTCAAAAAATAATTAATTAATTAAATTATTAAAAATTTAATTAATTAAAAAAAACCTATCTAGACTCGACGCAATTCCGCGAAACTTTCTACACTGTCTGGCATGGTCATTTACAACATTCCTAAACAAAGGCTACCAAAAAATGAGACCATTAGAGCGCCTTTCACCACTTTGGAGGAAATTATTGCATGTGTGGAGGGAAAAACTCAAGGGAAGTTGGCTAGGCCCTAAAGCCCGGTTGACAACCTGAGAATAAAAAACCCTCGGTGAAAGGAACTCCCCCAATGGAAACACCCAAGGTACCTGACCTAACTATGATCCATGTAGACTTATTACATTATCAACCCACGCAGGGGTGTGGAAATTTCGTTTACAAATTTTTTTGTGCTGGGGGATTAGATGCCCAAGTAGAACCAAAACTGTCTTCATCAAATTTGCATTTGGTGATGCATCTTCATGGCACATGAGTTGACCCCTAGCTGAATAGGCGGTCAACAGGTTGTAAGGCACAATCATTTGTCTTCTGATGCCAGCATGGGTACAAAAGTCTACAAACTGACTGGAGGAACACTCACCTCCATTATCTGACTGCAAGACCTTGATCCTCTTTCTTGTCTGGTTCTCCACAAGAGCTTTGAACTCTTGGAACCTCTTGAAGACCTCACTCTTGGTCTTTAGGAAATAGATCTAGGTCTTCCTTGAGTATTCACAACCACTCAAGGACGCCCGAGACATGGGCCCACACACATCTGTGTGTACTAAATCCAGTATCCTAGCTGACCTGGTGTCACTGCTGGGAAAAGAAGCCTTGTAAACTTACCAAACGCACACCCTTTGCACACATCCTGATGCTCTGAACTGAGCTGAGGCACTCATGTCACAACCTCTCTCAGTCCTCCAAGAGCCCCAGGATGAAGGTGAGCCATCCTCCGATGCCATAACTCACATAACTGACTGTTGCTGTCGCTACTCGCTGCCAAAGCATGAAGTGGCTGAAAAAGCAATCTAATCAGTTTCCCATCCCTCACTCCAATCACTTGCCCTAAGGTGAGACAGGACCCCTTAGGGTGTATGAGGACCTCTGTCCCTCTGAAGGACACCTCAAGACCCCTATCCTGAAGGGTGGAAACTGAATTCAAATTCTTCTTCAACCCAGGGACGTAGAGAACATCCCTAAACGAAATAAGTGGCATGCCGTCTCTCTGAAAGGTAACAATGCCACACCCAACAACTCTAACTAAGGTGTCATCACCAAGAGCAATCTCCATCTTGACCTCTTTGTCTCTGAGATTAGTCAAATGCTCCCTCACACCAGTCATGTGGCTCAAAGCCCCACTGTCTATGTACCAGATACTGGGTGCCGTCTCAACTGAAGTGCATCAAATGAGGAAGGCACACTCCCTCTCAAACAATGTATGAAACTCTGCCTCCTCTGCTGTATCTGTCGTACCACCCTTCTTCTTCCTATTGGGACATTGTCCAACATAGTGCTCCTCTTCTTACAAGAAAAACACTTCATTTTGCTCATATCTCTCTTCTACCCACTACTGCTCTCTCTCTCTGGCGTGGCCCCAAACTTGGGACCTTGTTGAGCTCCTTTGAGGACCTTCTTCTTGCCCTTTTTCCAAAGAGCAAGATCTTCATCACCCTGTAATGTCTGTTGTTGTCCAGAAGTATCTGATGTGAGTCTCGTCTCCTCCTGGACGAAATCATCCCAAAGTCTCTCCCAAGTAGGCATGATCTCCTAGGCAACAATGGCTCGAACAAATGGATCCCATGGTTTGGTAAAGCTGTTTAAGGCTGTCCTCACCATAGGGTCTGGGTCCACTATCTCTCCGACGACTGCAAGCTCATCTTTGATCTGAGTGAATCTGCCAAGGTAAGAAGTAACTGACTCAATCTTGAGCATACGAATGCTCCTGAGTTGCTCAAACATAACCATCTTTCGGTTCTGGTTAGAGCTCTGGTAAAGCTTGCACAAGGATGCCCACATCTCATATGCATAGTCATTACTAGTCAAGTGGGGTATAATGTGATCCCTCATTGCATCACACATAGTTCTCTTTTCCTTGTTGTTCCTCTTCCTGAACTCTGCTGCCAAGACAGGAGTAGTAGCAGGAGGAACAACAACAATAGCCTGAACTATATCCCATAGTTCCACGTCTTCTAGGACAAAGACAATCCTGGCCTTCCAAGGAGACCAGTTGCTAGCTCCGACTAGCCTATCCTCCACTCGCATCTATGATGCTGACATGACTGCCCACTGCACTCACTCTGATGGTGCAACTGCAAAGGAACGCTGCCTCACTCCTGTCAACACAGGTGTGAAAAGAGGCAGTCAAACAACAACCTCACTCCTAGCAATATAGGTGTGAAAAGAGGTCGTGAAAAAATCAGCCTCACTCCTAGCAAGTAGGTGTGAAAAGAGACTGATCAAATGTACACCAACTGTCCTACAACTCTCCACTAAAATTCTGGCAACAAGCTGCCACTAAACACTCTCAATGGCTGTCCACAAAATCTGCCCAAAAGCTGTCTAGGACTGTCCACAAAACGCTGTCCAGAAATCAGCAAAAATCAGCCACCAAGCTCTGATACCATGAAGATTTTCTGAGGTCCTAACAGGCTGCCATCTAGGTCTGGCTTTGACCTCAAGATGTTTCTAAGTTTCTGTTGTCACACACATGTTTGCTGTTGTTTTAAATCAGCAAACTGATCAGGAACTTCACTGCTGTTTTAGTTAAGGTTACATAGGCTTTTAGGTGCTCTAGCATGTAGTTTTAGTCACCAACAAGTTAGCACATGCATACCATAAAATATGTAACACACCTCTAGATCTTTACTGCTGAATTAAGGTTGTTCTAAACTTCTAGCATACATGAAAATGAACACATGTATTTTTAGTCAACATGGCCCTGGATAAACCCCCCCGGGGAAAACCAGTTTGGAATATAAGTCTATATATGTGGAGTAAAGAAGGTGGAATACAACAAGTACATGAAACAAATGAACCTGATAAAATAACAGCTTCTCTCAAGCTGCAATACAAGTCCAAGAAGAAAGATGCGCCCAAGTATGGTGTGCCCTCCTCAAATGTTGTCCAATCCACTGAAGTGAAGCGCCCTTGCTCCCTGAAGCTCTGGTGAAGAAACCCTTGCACACAAACAAACTGTTGTGAGCTACCTCTCCACTGAAACTGTCCTCAAAGCAATATGACCACTGAAACACCTCCCTGCTATAGATGTGCCCCCCTCCTATAGTGCACCCTCCTCCAAGCAAGAACCACAACCACAAATAAAAGAGGACCTAAGCCTCCATGAGTCCTCCATGAAAGGAGGTGCCCAAACTTCCCTCAACCATAGCCTCCATCCTCACCTCAATTCTCTCTCTCAAACTCTCCAAGTGAACATAAGAGTGAATGAGCCTCTCCTTGCCCTATGCGCCCCTCTTGAATCTCCATAAGGAAACCTAAAAGATGGATGGATGAGATCATCCCATTCCATCCCATCTCTAATCAAAGGTTGAGATCATCCCATAATAATCTCACTCACAAACCCACTTTGGGTTAAGTTCTCTAAGTTCACTTTATGTCTCCTAATTCACCCACAAAGTGAATTAATGGTCATTTTATGCCAAAATGACCAAATTTCACTTTTGACTTAAATCTCCTAAGTCAAAGTGAAATTAGACATAAAGTACAAGGTGCATAGTACAGAGTATTTCCCACTTGTGTTTAGAGGCTCACAAACACAAGGGGACCACTTCCCAAGGTACACAAATCTCAACATGAATATCCTAGATTTTAGGGGTGATTTAATTTTCCGTAAGATCCTCCTCCACCACTGTGGATCCTCCAACCTGTTAGGAGAGTGCAAGACCTTATATCCTAACCTTGGTGTTTAGAGCCCCAAGACAAGATTCATGGTCCAAACAAGCTCATCTTCATCTTTAATACGAACATGGCTTATCTTGAGCTTGGCTATGTAGGCTTCCCACTGATCCTTTGGCCATTACCAATCCTTCAGGCTGACCAATTGCCAATAATAGGGAAGACATTAACCATAAATCTCTAGATAATTGATGCATTGTTAGAAGATTTATTTGGATTCTTATCCATTCTTCAATAGTGGAAGTGTCAATATATATTTGAGAAAGGGTTTGTACCCACAGTCCATCCCCTTTGATAAACCTCTAAACAAACTTGGCAACTGAAGCCCTCCCGAAGTAAAATATGTTTTTCAGATCCCATCTCCCCAACTCCTTGGGCTTGGTACTAACTTGCCATTTAACCAACGGGATATCCTCTCTGTCCCTAGTCCCAAACCAAAGAAATCTGAAGCTAATTTTTCTGATTTTATTTAGGATACCTTTGAGAATATAGGCTAGAGAATGTCAGTGTATTAGAATGGATTCCAGCACCAATTTGACCAAGATAAGCCTCCCATGTCTGGATAGCCATCTGTTGCACAACTGGTTTATCCTTTTTTCTACCTTTACAATGAGGCTATGAGCCATTTTCAATCATTGATTGCATAATCATTTGGTTTAATGAAGAAAGCTAGGTTACTTGAATCCCCTTGGCAATCAGAAAGTTGTTAGGGAAAAAGTTGAAGAATTTGGTTAACTCAACCTTCATCCACCTCATAAAAACATATAGCAGATTTTTGCAGATTGATTTTCATTCCTGTGGCTATACAATACAAATCTAGGATTTCTTTCAACTTAATAGCATCCCTCCATGAACCATCACAAAAGAGCAAAACATCATCAATGAATAATAAGTGGGTCAAGAGGAGAGATCTTTCTATTAATTGCTTTCAAAGCCCCTGATCTCTTTGCTTCCAAGATAGTTTTGCTGAGATCTTCTGCAATAATTAAGAATGACAGTGGAGCTAAAGGACATCCCTACCTAAGCCTTTTGGCAGGTCTGAAAAATCCTGATGCCGATTCATTGATCAATGATAAGGATTGAAAAAGAAACTGAGGACAAGCATTCCGTTATCCAATTGACAAGTTGTACACCAAATCCTATGTGAAGTAACATTAACTTCAAATACAACCAATTGGCCTTGTCATACGGCTTTGGGATTTGAAAGATCCAACTTCAGAATCATGGCTGGGAGCTTTTTGGTTTTTATAGAGTGAAGTCCCTCTTGAACCACACCTATCACATAGAGTATTTTCCTCCCATGTAGGAAGTCAAACTGCTCAAGGGATATTGCTTCTGATAGAGAGGACTTGACCTTGTCTGACAAAACATGGTATTTCCACATAGGTCGAACACCTTAAGCAACTGCTTAAACAAATCGAAGATCAGTACACTAGTGTATTACATGGTTAAAACTCTCAAAGAGGGAAACAATCCGCAGCCCCAGCCAACGTGGCCACTTGAGGCAATATATTAATGTAAAAGGAAATAAATTTACAGAAGAGTTTCTCACAATTGATCATCAACAAACGACCCTCCATGCTCTTTAAATAGAGATCATGGACCAATCGACTGTTAAACCATGGATCAATATAGCCATTAGTATCGAGGAGAATATGAACTGGATCACTTTATGTCTAGAACATATCGTGACTGTTGGATTACATAACTACAAATGCATAATAATGCATACTAAGGAAACTCACTGAAGAAACACACTTTACCTAAAAACACATTAGACCAAGTTGATCTTAATTAACTCCTAAGTTTCTAAATATCCTAACATCCCCACTTAAGAACAACTTGGGATAGGATAGAAGGATTTACATAGGTGACACAATAGGAGAAGGAAGGGGACATTAGAACCTATCCCCTCTTGATGACAACTTCCTAAACTCCTAACATAGATCAAAGTTTGAAAAGGTTTGCTGCTAAAATTTGGGAAACTATCTGCAACTTGATCATTTGTAGGGAAAAAGAGCACTTCAAGAACGCGATCTTGAATAAGTTTTTTGATGAAGCGCATGTGTAGCTCAATGTGTTTGTTGCACTAATGTTGAAATGGATCTTTGGCGAACTTGATGGCACTCTAATTGTCACGCTAGAGTGTGGTCAGATGCTATTGTTGGAATCCTGACTCTGAAAGGATCTGTAGAAGCCACAAGGCTTCTTGTTTTGCATTAATTGTTGCTCAATACTCTGCTTTTATTGAAGAAAGAGCAAGAGCTTGTTGCTTCTTACAAGCCCAAGTGACAGGTTCGAAACCAAGATTGAAAACCTGTAGTAGACTTCAGATCATCAGGGTTGCTAGTCCAATCGGAATCAGTGAAGCCAACCAACAAAGGAGTCCCCCTTGAACTGTAATGTATCCCAAATTGAACTGTACCCCGGATATACCGAAGTGTCATTTTTGTTTCTTTCCAATGGGTCTCATGGGGTGTTTGCATATACCGGGCAATAAGACCAACAACAAAGGAAATATTAGGATGGCTATGAGTCTTATGCAAAAGGCTATCGACTAACTGATGGTACAAAATGGCATCTACTTCGGGTGTAGTACATGTGGCAACAAGTTTGACTCCGGATTGAAAAGGAGAAGGGGTTGGTTTACAATCTTCCATGTGAAATCAACAAAGAAGTTCACATGCATACTTAGATTGCAAAAGGGAAATTCCTTCCGTGGTTTGCAATACTTGGAGGCCAAGGAAATAATGCAAATAGCCTAAGTCCATCATTTCAAATTTCTTCTTAAGGTTGGATTTCACATGGTTTAAAAGTTTGGTGTCACTACCCTTGAGAATAGGTCATCAACATAAAGAACAAGTATTATGAGATGGTTACCTACTTTCTTGGTATAGACATTGGAGTCAAAATGACATCTACAAAAGTTGGTGTCAAGAATAAAGCTATCCATTTTAGCATACCAACCTCGAGGAGCTCGCTTGAGACCATGGAGAGATTTTTTAAAGCAGCTAACAAGGCTGAAGTCATTCTGAACATAACCAAGAGGTTGTACCATGTAAATTTCTTCTTGCAAATCCCCATGTAAGAAAGTGGATTTAACATCCATTTGATGAACCTCTCATTTATGTGAGGCGACAAAGATTAGAACAAGGCGGATGGAATTCATTTTGGTTACGGGGGCAAAGGTTTCATTATAGTCAATCCCTTCAACTTGAGAAAATCCTTTGGCAACTAACCATTCCTTATGTCTTTGAAGTTTGAACACTTCCATTTGATGCATACTTAGTTCTATACACCCATTTACATTTGACCTGTTTTCTTCCTTTCAGAAAAGGTACAAGATCCCAAGTATCATTCGTTATTAAGGAACAATATTCTTTATTCATTGATATGTCCCAATCTGGATGGCCATATGCTTTTGCAAATGTTTTTGGATCACGAGTCTCTGAAACTTGAACCAAAAGAGACGAGGCTCATTGGAACTGTGAAGGTGTATGCCGTTGATCTATAGGATCATTGACAAGATCACCAACTGCTTCTTGTGTTGTACGGACCCAGCTGGGAAGTGGTGGTGCTGGTTCAAGTTCATGTTCAATGGACCCAACTAGAGGAAGGTGAGCAGGTGGAGGTGGATTTTCATCCTCACTGTCATCATCTGAACAAGAAACCAGAATAGGATCACCAACAAAAAAATTGGGAAGAGAAAATGGCACATACTTCAAAGATAGCTTACAAGTCGAAAATGGCACAAATGCCAAATTAAGCTCATAGGCTGAGTGACATTCATCGAACTTAACATCTCTCATAATAACAATTTCATGGGAATGAGGTTGAAGAAGTCTATAACTTTTTACATCTTCAAAATATCCAACAAAAATGCACTTCTCACTTTAAGGCTGTAATGCTTTCCTTTTCTCATCAATAATGTGAGCCTATGCTTCACTACTAAACACTCAGAAGTGGCTTATATTTGCTTTAATTTTACTCCATGCTTTTTTCGGTGTTATATTTTTTAAGTCCTTTATGGGAGTGTGATTGACTATGCAATTGGCATAGTTAATGGCTTCCACCCAAAAATGAAGACTTAATCCCTTAGATTGGATCATACAATTTGCTATTTCCTTTAAAGTGCGATTCGTTCTCCCAACAACACCATCTTGTTGTGGTGTATATGGAACAATATGTTGCATCTAAATGCCCTGTGTAGTGCAGTAAGTTGCAAATTTGTTGTGAACAAATTCACCTCCATTATCTGTTCTTAACTTTTGCAGTTGATGTCCATATTGTTTTTCTACAAGGGCCTTGTAGGCCAAAAACATGTCAAAAACTTCACTTTTAAGTTTTAAGAAATAAACCCAAGTGGATTTGGAGAAGTCATCAATGAAAGTTAAGAAGTACTTGAACCTAGAGAAAGAAGGAGAAGAAAGTGGAACACACAAATCTGTTAATGTTTATGCCATTATTATAGTTCTTTGCATTTCAATTGATAAGAGCATCATAAGAACAAGATCACTGAGAAATACACATTCACAAGAGACAACATTTATCCTGGGAAACCCTCTAGGGGAAGAAAACCCATCAAAAACTTCCTAATCATAAATAGCTTATACAATGTTCAAGAGATAACTCAAACCAATACAGAAAGTCCTCTCCAATAGATGCGCCACTCTTCTTCTCCTCTCTCCAACTTGTAATTGCAGCTTGCCTCATAAAAGAATGAGCAAGTAAGTTGTGTGTTTGAAGTGAGGCGCTAGCCTCTTATTTATATCAGACTGGCATGTGTGAAAGGTCACAACTGGCAGGGCCAACCTCTCACTCTGGGTGGGTAAACCCACCTTTAATTAATTCTGGGTCTTCCATTATAACTGTTGGGGCCGACTTCTTATTCTGTCCTTTGTAATTGTCCGATGACCAATCCGCAA
>JASDQU010392160.1:0-10963 GCA_032191745.1 Picea mariana | reverse complement strand
TGGCACATTATGGAGATCAAAGAATTGCTCCATCTGAAGTATCCATGTGATTGGGTCCTTTCCATCAAACTTCCTCATATCAATCTTAGGAACGTGGTTGGTATTCAAACCAAAGTTGGAGTTTCTCCATTCTTGATTCACCTTCCTTGTGTCCTCATCATGAATTTCATGGGATACATTTTCACTTTCTGGTGTCTTCTCTGTTACGAAATTTTTCAATACTTCCATTATCTCCCCTTTTAAACCCTCCATCATCTCTTGTAGTTCATGTTTTCTTACTATCTTATTTTGTAAATGATTTATGTCCCTACACATTTCTTCACCTTCATCAAGAGTCCAAGTAGGATTGTCTGGAGGCTTATTTGGTGTAGAATTTCCCTTTTTGGGTGGCATGTTGCCCAAGTATCACTTTTAAACCTTGATTTTGAGGTGGTTATGCTAGACAATCTTTCTTCTGTTGTATCTCCCAAGTTTTGGCCCTTCTGGTTATGAAACATTCTTTTATGTAGTTATTTGATATTTATTATTTGCAATGCCACAGGTCTGATCAAAATTGGATGTTCCAAGTGGAAGTTACGGTAGCTTCCCCACAACTTGCCAATTTTTGGACTTTCCTGGAGATCTCACTTGTATAGCATGCCCCGCAAAAACTAATTGATATAAAATTCTGAAAATCACACCAGAAATACTAAAGACTATCCAAAATCGAATGAAACTAGTCCCACTCAATTTGGATACTCTAGGAAGAATTTATGATTATTTTACCTAGAACGCCTTCTTGAGACTAGTCAGATACCCTATCTTACATAGGGTGTATCTACAAATTTAAGATGACCCATAAGATGAAATTTTTACCACAGATACCTTACTAATTTCTGTCAATAGAATTCGGAGTTCAGGGTCTGAAATGTTACACAATTTTTATTATAGCTAAAATTACGCAATGACTCAGTTTAGGATGATTCCAGAACCCCATCTTGTACAGGATGTATCTCCGAAAGTGTAAGGCCTTAGGAGCTAAATTTTGAACCCAACATACCTTGATAAGTCTACTAAATATCCTCCAATCCGTTCCTTCTGAAATGTTGTAGAAACATAGTTATAGCGAAAATTCCAAGGTGTCTTAGATGTAGTAGAAAAACCCCAAGACCTTGAGCTCTGATACCATATGTGAATAACCAAATATCAATATAGCATAGAAAAACCTCAGAAAAATTAATCAATGCCTTGAAAAAGAGATAATTTTAGATAATAAGCCTCTTTTAGGGGGCAACCTCCTTTTAGCCCACTTAAATGTTCAAGTACCAGATGATTAAAAGTGAAAATGCCTCCTTGTTATATATAGGAGACTAGGAGGTATAATTACAACTAATGGCCTAAAGCCGGCATAAATAAAATAACATTACTAATATAATATGCCCCAATTAAGGGGTAATGAGCCAATATTAGGTCTTAACACAAGCCCACCAAATCCCTCGCATGTAACAGGTCCATTACCTACTCACACAATGGCTAGAATTAATCCTCTGCCAAATCTCCCTATGCCATACTTAGAATCCCTCAACATTCCTGATTTGACCAAACTCACGAATGATTCCATTTTACATGATCCCACTTGGCCCAATATGCCTACAAAACTACCTTTAGATATTCTGAAGTTTGAAAGAAAACCGGGGGAAGATCCCGCCAACCATGTTATGAACTTCCACTTATGGTTCTCTTCAAACAACATCATGGATGATTCCATCCTCTTGCGTTTATTTCAAAGAACTCTCATAGGTTCATCTGCCAAATGGTATGTGGACAAAAAATTAGGGTCCCATGTGTCCGTTGAATCATTGGCCAAGGCCTTTTTGTCCTTTTTCCAACTAGTAGTTCATCATGATATTGGCTTAGAACTTTTCTCCGAGTTCAAACAAACCACTGCTATCTGTATAGTCGACCACATCCATGACTGACGTTGACGACATAGTTTGTGAAAAGTAGAAACCACCAAAGAAAAATGCCTCGATTGGTTTCTCAAATCCCTCGTCTTTGTTATCACCAAGGATGTAGCATCCACTTTTCCTCAGTTGAAAGAGGAAGCCATCAACAAGGCCCAATAGTTTGACCTCATCTATGTGAAATCAGGTTACTTATACATGGTATTACCTGATGCACCGTGACCCATACCATTTGGTCAGGACAAACCTGGGATGTCCCACACTACAGATGGGTTGACTGGTTCTATAACCCATATCAACCCTTACGACCACCCGTCACCTACTTATAGTGCACATCAATATCTGCAACCATGTGGAGGGATGTCTTATTACCCTCCTCCCACTCACCAACAGTCATATCTTATTGCTACCCCTCCACCATTGGGTGGACCCCCATTGGTACCCATGATGCATCTGGTCTCTCAACCACGTATGATTTCACCCTCAACCCCCACATATAACCCCAACACTAGTGGAAGTGCTCCAAATTCCTACACGACATATGGATTGTCTCCAAAAAAAAATCCATATTTTTCGCTTCCTGGTCCTCCCCAACCAGTTGCTCCTCCACCAGGACAACCACATGCCAGTGTTAATTTTGTTCAACCCTCTCCCATTCAACAGGTTCAGAATTTTTAACAATTGAATATGGAAAATCTGGCCCATCAGCCGAATAATGGCAATAAGAAATGGAAAAATAGAAACAATAACAACCCGGGACCAGGAGGAAATAACCCACAACAAAACAATCCCATTAGGGGAACTGGAACCAAGGAAACCAAAACCCCCAAGGGGGAAACAATAACAAACAACCATGACAAGGGAAGAACAATAACCTTAGAAATAAATTCCCTTGCATTTTGTGTGGTGAGTATGGACATTATACACACCACTGACCCCAAATTGTCGATTTCAAATGGATGAAAGACTCCATGAATATTGAATGCCCTCCAACGCCGCCTTCCCTCAATAGGCCCCAAAACATTATTTGCAACCACCACCTCGGACTATTTTGTAAAACCCTATTCCACACCAAGGTGTGATAAATACCCAACAAGATATAAACCCAACCCCACCACAAATGGGGTAGTATCAAAACCTGTGTCCCAATCAACCTTGAAATCTGGCCAATCACAACATCCTCCTTACCAGCGAAGAAGAGATTCTTCTGCAAACATGCGATCGTCAATACGATGTTCCCCATGAATCTACCCCAACCACCTCGAAAGAAACTCCAGCTACAGTCAGACAACCATTGATGATTCCATGCCCTAACACTGAACCAAAACCTCGTATACCCCGCATGTCGTTCTGACGAAATGTAGATAACCCTCATGCTAGGGAAGCCCATAACTACAGTGTGGTCGACGAGTTAGCACATTTTCTTGTAGCCATGTTTGTATTGGAGGTTCTCCAAACCTATCCATCTCAACAAAAATCTTTGCTTTCCACCTTGGGGGCATTCGACCCAACTGATACTAGACTTATCACATTTGATCTAGATAGCAGAGAACCATGCCTCCCTGCCCTGGTATCTTTTCAGATACCAATTAAGATCCAGAACATCAAATTTCATCACTGCATCATCGATGAAGGAGCATCCACATACACCATGTCCAAAGTAGAATGGAAAAAACTCAGCTCACCCGAGCTAGTACCATCTACCATCATCTTGAGAGCTTACGACAGTCACCCATCATCCCCCGAAGGGCTCTTCCAAAATGTCCCTGTAGAACTTGGGGTAAAAACCATCCTCATCGACATTGAAGTCATCGATGCCACACTTGATTACAATATCTTGTTCATACATAACTACACGTATGCTATGAAGGCGGTAGCCTCTTCTATGTTTCGAACAATGATTTTCCCCCACAATGGGAAAATCGTCACCATCAACCAACTCACACACTACAAGCCTAATCATTCTGCCAACATTGATAACATCCTCCCCCTTGTCTGCACTAACTCAGATGCTTTTTTGGTTATCAACATGGGTCTTGGAGTATTCAAGGACCCATCTTTGTTGGGGGCATATCATGGAGCACCACCTCTCCTACACCCTTCTATTTTAGCACAAGTGTGTGTAGTGTCTTCCAATGGAACATATATCAAAGACAATACTCCTCTCAAAGAGGCCCCTCCCCACATCGAAATTCCACCAGTTGAAGAACTATTACCTCAAGAGTTCCCTGAGAACCCCACTACACCACTTGTCATGGATTTACCCCCCCTTCCAAGGGAAAATTCTGGTTTGGGAGACATTCCCTGAAGCCATTACCTGAATCTCCTTTTTCTATCCCCCACCTAGAGCCCAAGTGTTCCAGGTAATTGTTACTCTCACCCTTATCAACATGGATCTTAGGATCCCTGTATGGTATCTTCATCCATCCGCTATGGTTCCTACACCATCTCTCCCTCCTTAGACAGAGGGATTACCGATGCAGATCCTAGTACAGGCTACTGCCACACCATCCTCACCCCCAATTAGTGGAAAGATCATCACCACTGGAGGTAGACGAAGGAAGAACGAGCCCATAGCTCCACTTCCTCCCCGAGCTCAACCTCCTTGTGCACTATGCAAAAAAGAAGGAAAAACCACTAACAAATTTCCTACTCTTCTAAGTTATGCAATATTATCCAACTCCCCCAAGCAACCCCATTTCTTACCACTCCACCCAATACATCCACTGCTCATGCAGACTTCTCAACCACACACAAGAAAGGGATACCAACTAATTTTACGTGTGCCATATGTTCAAAATATGTCCATTACACTGATCATTTCCCATATCTACCTCAATTTCACCAAACATTAGCTGCAATATGCCAGACATCTCGGCCAGAGCCTTCTCAGTCACTTCCCACAGAGGCTCACATTACTAACATTCGTTATATTTCATCGTCTGTCCCCGAGCGAACAAGGTACCATCCAGAGTATTGTGACATTCAGTTTATGTCCAATGAGCCATCACACCCTGTACACGATATCCTTTCCATGTCCTCACCCCTTGAAGATAATAACAATTACCCATTGACAGTTCCCCCTGCCACCTCCAAGGATCTCCTATATTCTTGCATTTTCCACTGCGAAGAAGATATCTTAGAGGAATTGACTACCCCTGATTGACCTTGGAATGTGCCCCATCATCGATCACTTTTCCTCTCACAAGAGGTCTTTCACCCACCTGATCGATATCCCCAAGATCCTGTAATCTTCCAAATCACCTCAAAAAACTCTCACCAGGTCACCAATAGTGTTGGTGCAAATGAGGTGGCATTGTGGGCCCACTATCCATATATAGGCCCTTTTTCCCAAACTTCCACATTCTGTTACAAGAGCCCAGAGCCTCTATTTTCTGATATGTTCTCAGCCATGAGATATTGATCTAGCCATCTACACATTCACATTCCCCGGGTCATCATCTGCACTTGGCCCTAGAGGAGAATTTTTCTCACGACACGTTCAGATATGCATGCTCACTTTCATTTTTAATCAAATAGTTGTCCTATATTCTTTATCATCAAATATTTTTTACGTCAGGTATTTGTTTTTTTTGTGCAGGTACTTGTTCAAAAAAATTTATAGCCTCTTCAGGTATATGTTCGACACTGGCATGTAATTATTCCCTATGTAAATCAATTGCATATCCCAGTCAAACCCTCTGACAATTACCTTTAGGATCCCTACATTTGGCTCTGCAGTACCTTCACCTCTACCACATTTTGGTGCTATCATCCAATAGCACTCTCCCCCACATGAGTTGTCCCATTCATATTCCCCCTTGGTAACTTGATAGTCATGCTGATTTCACCCCCTAGGGATGGGAGTCCCGATAGTATTATGCACTTCCAAGAATGAATCCCATCCTTCTTCTCATCATATTTCTAACCTTCCCAATCGACTCCTAGGTCATATCATCTTGGTTCTATTGATTTCATCTCTGCAGTTTCATTAGCCATCCATCTTATCTACCATCAGTTTGTTCATCTGCAGATTGTCCTCCATCCATTTACCTAATACAAAAACCCACCCATGGGGCCCCCACCCTCCACCAATTATCTTTCACTAACTTGTTCCCTAACAGGACAAGCCATCTTTCACTAGGGCACCTGTTTCTGTATCTGTATGCTCAACCCAAATTATTATTTATTTCTTTGGTAATTGTATAAAGCCTTTGTTTCCAAAATATACATATATTTTTTGTTGTCATCCTTGATGGCCTTATTTTCCCTAGTAAAGCAACCCATGTCACCCTTGGTTGGGTAATCCACCCTTTTTTCATATTGACATCATTTACAACCCTGAGTATCCCAAGTCCACATACCCATGATATCTGAGTTTTCCCACTTTTTTATCCTTTGGCACAGTTTAACCCCATATCTAGTTGTCCCCCTGACACTATATCCAACTTTACGGTCACTGTCAGTTAACCTTCAAAATTCCCCAACCAAGGATAGTCTTAAATCCCACAACATCTTGACTTTGTTCATGTTACCCATCAGTAACTAATGTTATCCATTACTTAGTGGATTTCAATAAGCCGTTATCTTCTTGGAGTCATGTCTCCCTTCATGTCGACATCAACAAAATTTCCAGAAGAACGACAATATCTTGACTCTCATTACCTTTTCAATGAGGAGTCTCGGATGACATAGAGAGAATCATCATTATGCACTTCCGAGAATGAACCCCATCCTTCTTCTCATCAAATTGCTAACCTTACCAATGGACTCCCAGGTCATATCATCTCGGTTCTATTGATTGCATCTCTACAGTTTCATTAGCCATCCATCTCATCCACCATTAGTTTTCCCATCTGCAGATTGTCCTCCATCCATTTATCTAATACAGAAACCCACCCATGGGGCCCCCACCCTCCACTAGTTCTCTTTCACTAACTTGTGCCCTAACAGGCCAAGCCATCTTTCACTGGGCACCCATTTTTGTATCTGTATGCTCAAGCCAAATTATTCTTTATTTCTTTGGTAATTATATAAAGCCTTTGTTTCCAGGATATACATAACTTTTTCTTCATCATCCTTGATGGCCTTCTTTTACCTGAAAAAGAAACCCATGTATCCCTTGGTTGGGGAATCTACCCTTTTTTCATATTGACATCATTCACAACCCCAATTAGCCCAAGTCCACATACCCACGATCTCTGAGTTTTCCCACTTTTTTAACCTTTGGCACAATTTAACCCCATATCTAGTTGTCCCCCTAACACTAGATCCAACTTTATGGTTGCTTCCAGTTAACCTTCAAAATTCCCCAACTAAGGGAAGTCTTGAATCCCACAAAATCTTGAATTCATTCATGTTACCCATCAGTACCTAATGTTATCCATTACTAAGTGGATTTCAAGAATCCCTTAACTTCTTGGGGTCACGTCTCCCTTCATGTCAACATCAACACAATTTCCAGAAGGGTGGCAATGTCTTGACTCACATTACCTTTTCAATGAGGAGTCTCGGATGACACAGAGAGAATCATAATTTCTTTCTGATTTCATTGACCCCCATAACATTCAACTTCATCAAAATCTCATGTTAAGGTGGTTCTTACTATGCAGCCAATGTAGTTGTTTCATACCAGCTGAAGACCTCTAAATTTGTTAGGCCATCAATGCCTACGAGTCATTGACAATTCTTACAGTCGTATTTGAATTACTTCAGAGCCCGTTCACCATCTAGAACTGTCAGATGTCATTATCAACCACCCTCGAGGGTACTACAGTTATCTACATAAGAATTCATCATCAATTGCAGTCCCACTTTTTGGTTTCATGACACGAGCATGGGGCATGCCCGCCTCATTTGTACACATATTTTATTTTTTCTCCCTACAGAAAGGTTTCGGTCCCATAGTTTTCCCTCTCCCTCCGTTGCATCACTCTTGTAGTTCCTCTCTTCACTCTTCCTTACAATGACACTCTTAGCAAAAGAAACATTGATATATTTCGGCTATATGTATGCTCCTAACCTCACACATCAGGAGGCATCTATTATCATTGAAAAATCATCCGCAACATTGCACACAATGGTTGAAGAAAAACATCAATGCCAACAAAAATTAGTCCACCTACAACACCCAAATCCATCAAAGGGAAAAAATATATATATACTTGGGTCAAAAAATCAAAGTGCGCAAATTCACCAAAGGAGGCGTGCGCACAGTGTGCATAATGCGTAGGATAACACAACCCTCAGTGTGCATTGTGTGCAAAATGCGTGACTATCTACGACAAAATCCATGCACTTACATGAAAAATACATTTATGAATCTTGTCGGCCCCTAAATCACTTCTAGTCTGATGCCCAACACGACTTGACACTCATATCTGAGGGAAATCTAGCTTGGAGGCTGGTCAAGTGCTAGGAAGTGCCCTAAAAGGCCCCTTGTTCACACTATGAAATAATTGTATCTTGCCATGAATGGATGCTATAAATATGTGCCATGGGTGTGCTAAGAAAATAATAACTTCAAGGTATTTTTATGCTACAAGAATTCTTCTTTGAGAATCCTCTTTTCTCTTTGAAGCCTTCAAGCACCATTGCAATAGGCCATTCCACTCACCTCTTGAGGGAATAGGCATTGTGTTTTCTTCACCATTCTCATTTCCTCCATTGTATGAAGAGAAGAGATCTCAATTAGGGAACTCAAGAGCCTTCCCAAGGAGGAAGAGGGGACTCATAAGTCCCTGCCTTTCTCTATGGTGTTTATCCTATCAATTTATTGATCCATTGGTAGCTATATGTTGGTCATTTTTTAATTTTCATGGTTCTAGTTTCTCAAGCTTCTCTAACATTTATTTCTTAGTTGTTTTGAGTTGTATTTATTTATTTCCATGTGTATTTGGTTTATCTAATGAACTCACAAACTTCTCTCTTTTTTAGCTGGATTAACTAAGCATGCAAGTGTTGTGTTTTTTCTCACCCAACTGATAAAACCAACACAAGAATATGAAGTGTGGGTGTGCCAATGAAAGTGGTGATAATGCATGTTTCCTTGTATTTTTATTGAATATATCATATATTGCAAGACCTAGGAAGGTTTTTATTGGAATAACTGTTGACATTAACATCAGAAGGCATTCTCCATATATGAGGTCATAAGTGACCACCCTGAAGCTAGCCAGGGAGATTTGGAGATTAAACAGTTCTGTCTCTGCCTCTGACCTGAACCAAGATTGTAGACATATCCTGTAGTAGAATTCTAATCATCAAGATCACTATCCCAATCATTATCATTACCATTGTTTGGTTTGGATTTTCTCCTACTAGTCTTCTAACTAGTAACAACCATTCAAGTTGATGTCAGCTATAAGTATTCTAAATGGCTTGTAGAATAACATGCACTCTTGTAGAATAACTGATTAATGTAAGTGCATGCCACCTCCATTGCTTACACCTTGTGGTTGACTAGTGTATGATACCTCCATGATTCCATTGATCTCATCTTGATGTATTTCACCTTCCTCACTCATGAGGCAATGGGATATAAATGGTATGACCCAAAAAGTAAAAGTACACACATCGATAAAGATTGATCTTTGATGAGAGTAATATAGTTGATTTGTAACTTTGTTGGTGATTTTGTTGACATGAATATGTTTGTATTGCATGAATAATATAGTGGCAATCAACAAGAGGAAATTGCAAATATTTAGCAAAAGGAATTTAAATATGATGACGAAGATGTCAAATAATTGATTTTAAGCGGAGTGCCTTCCATTGAAACATCGAAAATGAGGTTAAATGACTTCCCAACATAGTTCATGAACAACCTAACACCTCAAACTTTGGGATTATTCCCAAACAAACCTAATGTCATGGCTTAGTGGAAAATAAATAGTAGCAACCATGTCTCCCACATAATTTGAATAGGTTGCAATATCCAAAGAAACACAAAATTTAGTGTTGCCAAGAAGGTTGCTTGGATGACATAGGCATGGGACAAAAATATCCAATTTTTTTTATGTTTGATAACCAAAGTTGTCTCTCTTTGTTGTAGGAATCATGTAATTTCACTCAAAGAAAATAATATATCCTTTATCTATCACTTTGTCTAAGAGAAAGTTCATGTTGGGTGGTCAAGGTACATTGTATGCCCAGTCAAGAGATGGTATCAGACATAATGACCGAAACATTACCTAAGGCAAAGTTTTTGTATCATAGAGGAAAATTGGGAGTAGAACTTGTCTAAGGGGAAGTATTTGGAATAAAGAAGACTTTGAATTTAGAAACATTCCAAATCATATTGATAATTTTAATTTTTAGCTTTCATGGTTTGGATAAATTCACAAAATGGACAAGTGGTCAAGGAGGCTTTACATGCCATTTGTTCACGTGCATTTGAATTTTGGAGCTCTATGGAACCTTATAAATTCTTAATGAAATTCAACGTGCATAGGACAATTATACAATTTGATTTGAAATTTTATAACGATTGTGGGGTAGGATATCATTTCTTAAAATATCGTTTGATAATAATAGAGA
Organism: Picea mariana; assembly: GCA_032191745.1. NCBI lineage: Eukaryota > Viridiplantae > Streptophyta > Pinopsida > Pinales > Pinaceae > Picea > Picea mariana. The sequence goes on along the minus strand of JASDQU010392160.1, from coordinate 482 downwards.
AGATAAGGAATAAAATCAATGTAGATATTTTACAAAGCATACCTAAACATGAAAAATTGAATTCCAAGAATTTAAATTGATCACTAGATTGGGAGAAAGAAAAGGGAAGGATGCACTTTTGTGAAGAACCCCTCAAATAAAACCTGGAAGGAAAGAAAACAATATGTACTCATATTTGACAAGACAAAAAGTGTTGGATTACTGAGAGGGGGGGTGAATCAGTAATAGCATAATTATAATCTTTTTTCTTCAAATGTTATATCAATGTAGAATTATTATCCAATAATGAGCAGTAAGAAATAAACAATCACAGATATACACAGTACACCAATGTTTTACGTGGAAACCCAAATCGGGAGAAAACCACATAATGCTTTTTCTTATATGTCTTGAAGAATTACATTCATTGGAAGCACCAACTTCCTTTGTTTTCCAGCTGCAACTGGAAGGAGGCTCCAACCCCCTAGTTTCTCAGGCTACAA
>JASDQU010392157.1:0-10963 GCA_032191745.1 Picea mariana | reverse complement strand
GAACAAGACTAGACCGACCCGTGACTTGCGAGTACATATTATTCGCTACCCGACAAGTCCAAACTCATGAGCCGATAGAAAAACACACTGCCGTCAAATATAAAAACCATAAAGAAATAGAAAACAACAATCAAATCGCCCTCGCCCCATTTCGACTAGCCCCATTTTTCCACGAAATCAAAGTCACAATTCCACACGTAACGAACGATCTGGGTCATCTTAAAAGTGGCCAAAATCCCAAGGCAAAGTTTCATGGACAAAGTTCAATGGAACTCTGATCTCCGTCATGGTCCTACCGGATTCCAACATACTCCTACCGTCTTTTGTGCCAATTTTGGCCAGATAAAAGGGGTGGTATTATGTCCCTTTTCCCACGCTGAAAAAAAAAACCGTCATTTTGAATAATTTCCATTTCTAAGTCCGAGTCAAACTCTTAAAAACTCCGTATGTCCATTGCTAAGTTCGAGTCAAACTCTTAAACACTCCGCCCTAGCCAGGTCGTTAGTTTAGCCGCCTTTTCAACATTGAATTCTGTATAACTGTTAATTATAGTGTAGTATTTCTAAATTTCTATCTTTCCGATATAGTTCTGAGTGACAAAACAAATCTGAAAGATTTTAGTTCTTTAGATTACATGTATTAGCTTGCTGGAAAAGACAAAAGTATGGTTTTCTTTTCTGTCATAATGGGTAGCGGCACAAATCGTTTCGGGAGACCCCAGCTTTTGTAAATTCTGTACGCTTTCTCCCGAGGAAGCCCTATAATATATTTTTTCTTCCGGCTAAAAAGAAAAGATCTAGATCGTCATCATCATCCAGTAAAAACTCTGACCAAAAAACACTGATGAGTTTATTTTTTTGCTGGTTTGCTGTTGTTTTTGTGAAATCAGAAATATCCTCTTTTCTGAAAGTCTTATAGCTTATAAGGATTTTATTTTGATGGGTTGGAGTTACTGGGGTCTTTTAGGTTTAGGTTAGATGTTTTTAATGTTGATTATTAAATAAAAGTAACATCATCAAAAACAGCCAGCAGTTTCCAGAAACTGTCAGGAAACAGCTCGAGCGTTTTCCAGTTACAGCTGGAAACTACTGAACTGTAAATCATCAAAAACAGCCAGCAGTTTCCGGAAGCTGTCAAGAAACAGCTCAAGCGTAATCCAGTAACAGCTGGAAACTACTGACCTGTTTCTAGTATCATAAAAACTTTTACAGGACGGTTTCCAGAAAAGCATTTCCTGCCCATGAGAAATGATTTCCAAGATTGATAGATATTACCCATAGCATTTTTCCTATTAAACAAAAAATAATTGAGTTGGAGATTTGTTATTTGCAATCCAATTTAAGAGATAGTAATCTATGTTTCAGAAACTGGCAGTAAAAACACAGTTTTTGTTAAGAAATATATCCTCCTCTCCCATAGGTGTAGAACTGCAAGCCCACAATACAATTTTACATATATTGCAACATCTTAACCAGCACTTGAAAGATCAATCCACTTCGACGCATGATCACTATTAAGAAAACCATGGAGCTTTTTACTTCTAGTTGAAATTCTCCTCTTTGTCATCTGGCTTACGCAATGTCGGTCCTTTCTGCATGATATAGACAATACAGTGTAAGTTTGGGTGCACGAGTCATGTGTAGATGCTCTAATGAAATTAAGTTTAATATAGACAAATGCATTCATAGTGTCTTTATCAACATGCCAATATTTCAAGGATGCATAACTTACAAAATTACATCATAGATCTGCTTACGACGCTTTCCAATTTCATGAGACTTGAACCAATTCTTAGTGAGCTGGAAAACCATCACAATTATATTCAACATAAGTGCCCTATCCAAGCAACAGAAGACAGGGAAGATAAAAAGTGAAGGACATGAAGATACTTACAAAATAAGGATAACAGCCTTCAGAAATGCTGAAATTCTTTGGAGCCCGTTTCAAAAATTTATCAACAAAATGCAGCAGGAAAACACCACAATCGTTACCATTTGTCTGCTGAGGCACCTGTAATGAGAATCACATCGGATGTTTAGATGCATAGCTTCTTACACAGAAACAAGAAAATTGACAGCAGAACAATTTTAGCCTACTAAAGACGCAGATGTATAAAGCCAAAGAATGTGTTACTTCAGGGACCAAGAGGGGGATCTTTGCAATAATTTTGTCACCGTCCTGCCTTCCATCTTCATTATGAACATCTATGAGGAACCTGGAAAAGTTGCATGAAAGCTCTCTTGAGCTAGCTTATAGGGAAACTTAAATGACGATCTAATACATGTAACAATTGAATGATAAACAATACTCTAGAATAACAGTAGATTTAATTTTTTCCACATTGGCGAGAATGAATCTCTTCAAAAAATGTAGAAAACAAAATGATAAATTTGCAAGAGAAAGAATGGAACTGATACCAATTAGACAGACATAAGAAAAACGAAAAAAAAGATCTCCAAAGAGTTGATATTCACTTTCTTATCAACGGTTCAAGCCGGTTTGGTTCAGTTTCCTTTAGTGAATCCAAGAGCAACATACATGGTGTTCTTGATTCAGAACTGAGATCCTCTCCAAAATGACAGAGAATCAAAAGATTCCAATGACCCCTACACATGAAGGTAGCTAATCAGACTTCCCTGATACAAAACACAGCATTAGTACACTACAGAAAGATCCTGGACCAAGTACAACCTTGCATTAGAATATCTTAATAAATTCCAGCGCAGAAAAGATGAGAGACCATGAAGCTCTATTGAAAGATAGCAACTAGTTATGGAGAAGGAAATAAATCTAACATACCAGTGAACAATTGGAATGAAAACGTATTGCTTGGAAAAAATGTGTTTTGCTTTTGTCCATTTCAAGATATTGAAGGATAGTGCCTCTTCCAGGTACATCGAAAACCACAAACAATCCAGGTAAGTACATGATTCCTGTTTGTACTTGGGATGTTTCTTCCATATATGCCTGCACAATGTACAAGGAGGAGAAATAACTTCACTGTCTCATTACAATTTTCATTAGCAACATTTGGCCAAAACATTCTTCCTAAAGGATACAAAACATGGGAAATGACATTACTTTTAGTCTCCACATGGTAGATCTGCTATACTTAACTTGATAATGAATTTTACCTAATGTACTATAGTTCTAGGAAAATGCCAGAAATTATATATCTTATGGGGGAGTTAATTTTCCTTCAAAATCAAAGTCAATAACTGGCATCCCTCAAAAAAAGCCAATGCAAATGCAAGAATGAACAATGCCTTTGTTGAAAGATTGTCCTTAAAGAGGCAACGTCACCCTAACAGGCATGGCATCCACCCAAGCAAGAATGAATCACGTTAGTTTCGACAGGGAAGCCAAAGGAAACCCTGGGAAGAAAGTGCAGGAGGTAATATTTTCTCAGTCTTTGCAAAATTGCTGGGATGCAGAACTAATAACCAGGTGAAACTTGAAGAAATTTTCAATTAAATCAGGAGTAAATATATGTCTGGAATTAGATTGTCAGAAAATAATCTTTAAAGGGGATTCTAAACTAATTATTGACTTCCTTTCAAAGAGAGATGAAAACCATGCATGGCATCTTTGAGGGCTTTTGGAATGTATAAAGGAGGAAGTTAAAATTTTTAAGGAGGTTCAGTTCTGGCATGTTAAAAGACAAGTGAACCGAACGGTCAATCTACTGGCCAACCTAGCAACTGAGGATGGATCCTCAATTCCCCTCAAACCTTAAGGAGGTAGGTAAAGATAAGATAAGATAAGTTTATTAATGTCCGACAAATGACCAAAATAGATCAATGGGACTACTCCGTACATAAGTGGTGACACATAGTAGGAATGCCAAGGCCACTCCTATAAAATCAAAAACTGAAGATAATCTATAAGATCTAAGGTCAACTGACTCAAAACCAAGAATAATACAATGTTTTGGAATGGAGTACAAGGTAAAAGCCTTTAAGGCTCCAACTGCCTGCTGCCAGATGACAAAGAGGGGGGGCTGTCCTCTACAGTTGAATGTGCTCATCCAAGGCCAAAGGAAAGAATCTCTATATAGATGACTGGCTGGAAGAGATGGATCCAGTCAGGGAGATGCTTTCAGTCTGGAGAACAACTGCCTACCAGTCTAACATAGATTGTCTTGAGATCTAACTGGGCAACTCTACATGGATCTCACTGGCATGGCTTGGACTATCTCATTGGATCTGACAGATCTAGGTGTTAAGATGGTGCTTGTAACATTCCCAGCCACCCAGGCTAGGCCACGCCACACAAAACTCTCCAAATTACAGCTCTGATACCACTTTGTAACATTCCCCCAGCCCAACCGAGGGACATTACGGTGCGGAATACACATAAAAACGAAATTTCTGTTAACTAAAGTAATTTTTTTATTGTTAGCCGATTTCTTGTAGCTTACAACTATGAATTTAAAACAAGTTTAGTTATTGTCTATAACCATAAAATAGATGCATCTAAAGCACACCAAATTAACATGAATGCAATTTAAGTATTCACACAGTAGCATATAAATCATTCTCAAATACACATAGTTCATGCACAGCAATAACACATGTAAATAACACGGCAACAAGATATAACACTTATCTTTCGAATATGTTGTGCAGCCAACTGTTTGGGACAGACGTTCCACCCAACCATACACTGACTATTCCAATTCTCAACAACCAGTGACCCCCAAGCTGAGGCTAGTAATCCACAAAAGAGGGTGGTCTCTCACAGTCCACTGGCAGCTCATAAAACTCATAACCCAACTGATATTCTCCTACAACTATCCTGATTTTTCTACCAGCTCCTTCCTCCTAACCTACCCAACCTAAGGAATGCACCATTCGTTTATCAGCGATAACCCAAGGGATGTGCCATCTGTTTATCAGGATTAACCCAAGGAATGTGCCACTCGTTTATCAGGGTCTCTCTGGCACAGGTAGCTAGGAATCTCTCAGCTGGGAACTCAAGGGAACTTGCTGCTAGGAAAACTACCAGCAAACCAACAGCAGACAATTGTTGTTACAGTGCAACTCACTCTGAAGTTCACTCTTCGAGCCTGACAACCTGGCTCTTCAATCTTCAGCTCCAAAATGCTCCAAATATGTTCCAACTTGCTCTAGAATTCGCCCTCCATGGCTGCACCAGCTTCAAGCTCTCTTTTTTTTGCTCTTTCCTTTCCCTCATGCACAAAAACTTCTTGTCTAAGAACTGTTGTCCAAACCCATACGAATTTTCTCCCTTTGGCTTGTCTTTCTTGACTCACACTCTTTCCCAAGTTGATTGTACTCAACCCCCATGTGCCCAATAACTCTGGGATGTGACCACTCACACCCACTCTCTTACATGTATTCAATGATTGGCTTTGGGAATACTCAATCAGTAATTGGAAGGTTCATATACAAATGACAATTTTAGGAAAATGGGTTGAATTAATATACATGAGTATTTCCCCCTTGGACCCCTCTTGGCCATTATCCTAGATACTTCCCCCTCTTGTGGATTAATTTAGCCCCATCTCTTGTCCATGTCCCCTCAGCAGTTGGCATCGCATTTTCTTATTAAAACACAGAGATACATCGCATATTACATCGCTTGTTCATAGCCACATATCATATCCACATAAGCATTAATTAAACTAGGGATTATAATGGGGATGTTACATTCCCCCTCCCCAACAATTGTGCGTCGTCCTCGGTGCACACTATGTCGATATACATATATACAATTTATATCACAATCCTTAGAAATAAAATTCTACAATTTCACAACTCCAGTAGCAGTTCCAACCATAATCTCATGTTCCTCTCAACTCACTGACTCCAAGAATGCACCATTTGTTTATCAAGGCTAGCCCGAAGGATGTACCATCCGTTTATCAAGGCTAACCCAAGGAATAAGCCATTATTCTATCAAGGTCCCCAATAGAATTGGTTAGGACTCTGAGATGTGGTTTCGGAACTCTAGCTACTCAAAATGGAGTCCTGCATTCTGTTTTCTTCAAAATTGTCAAAAAATTGCGGGTATTTTGCCTGCATGTTTTCCTCATACTCCCATGTACATCTTCAGGACCGTAGCAAGTCCATTGAACCTTTACCAACGCTATGGCTTTGTTCCTCAACACTTTGATTTTCCGGTCCAGAATGCGTACTGGTTCCACCCAGAAATCCCCTTCGTGCTCCACCTGAATCACATTTCAATCAATTATGTGGTTAGGATCAGGTACATACTTCTTTAATAATGATACATGAAATACATTATGCACTCTCATGGATGCAGGCAATGCTAGCATGAATGCAATTGGCCCCGTCTTTTCTAATATTTCAAAAGGTCCACAATATCTCGTTGCCAACTTTGGGCAACTTCCTAATCTTAGCGAACTTCTCTTTTCCTTCACTTACAAAAACACATGTTCACACTTTAAAATCTCCGAAAACTCTATTCTTGTCTGCATAACTTTTCTGCATATCCCGGGCAACCTTTAAATTCTATTTTATTCTTTTCATATGCTCTTCTATTTCCTTCAACAAATCTGGCCCAACAACTGCTCTGTCTGCTAGATTATCCCAACTCATCAGAGTGTTACATTTTCTGCCATACAATGCTTCAAATGGACTCATTTTCAATGAGGCATGATACCCATTGCTGTAGGCAAATTCAACTAAATGAATATAATCTTCCCATTTTGATGGTTGATCTATCACATACATTCTAAGCATGTCATCAATTATGCTATTAATCCTCTCTGTTTTCCCATCCGACTATGGATGATACATTGTGCTAAGATTTAAATTCGTCCCAAAGCCTTTGAACAAACCTTTCCAAAAATTTGAAGTAAACTTTGGATCTCGATCTGAAACTATTGTCTTAGGCACTCAATCTGAAACTATTGTCTTAGGCACTCCATATAGCCTAGCAACTTCTTTCATGTAGATATCTGCAATATTTGTTGCCTTGTGTGTAGTCTTTACTGGAATAACATGGGTTGCTTTAGTCAAATTATCCACCACCACCATGACGGAATCATATTGCTTCACTATTATGGGCAACTTAGTAATAAAATCAATTGTAACTACTTCCCACTTCCATTCTGGAATGGGCAGTGGTTGTAGCAAACCTGCTGGATGTCTATGCTCTATCTTTACTTTTTGGCATTCTAGACATCTGGCTATGTAATTAGCCACTTCCTTCTTCATTCCCGACCAAAAGTATTGGATTCTCACAGCTGCAATTGTCTTTTGATATCTTGGGTGCCCGACATATGGCACATGGTGCATTTCCATCGGAACTGCATTTTTCAGCCCACTAGAATTCAGCACATATACTTTTCCCTTGTACATGAGAATTCCATCCTCTTTCAGCTCATAACAGTTAAATTTCTGCTGAAAATTACCTTGTTTTAAAGTTTCTTTTATTTTTAAATAACATTGATCTGAATTTGCTGCTACAATAATTTTATCTTTCAAATCTGTCATATACATGCTAACGTTTGCCACATGCACTTCATGAGCTCTCCTGCTGAGTGCATCAGCCACTTGATTTTCCTTTCCCTTTATATGCTTAATTTCGAAGTCATACTCACTCAAAAATTCCAGCCATCTAGTTTGTCTGGCATTTAGTGTTGGCTATCCAAACAAATGTTTTAGACCACGGTGGTTTGTTCTTGGCTCGAATTTCTTATGCATAAGGTAATGCCTCCACATTTCCAATGCACGTATAATCGTTGCTAACTCCAAGTCATGTGTAGCATAATTTCTCTCATGCTCTTTTAATTTTCTAGACTCATGGCACACCACATGGTCCCTTTGACTCAAAACTCCACCAAGTCCTTCCTTGCATGCATCGGTGCACACAACAAAATCTTCATTTGGATCTGCAATCTTCAATATTGGTGCACTTGTCAATATTTCTTTCAACTGTTGAAAACTCTCTTCACACTTGAAAGTCCATTCAAATTTCACTCCCTTCTTTTGCAAGGAAATGATTGGACTTGCAATCTTTGAGAACCCTTTTATGAATCTTTGGTAATAATTGGCAAGACCCATGAATGATCTGAGTTCTGTCACATTCTTTGGTGTTGGTCATCCTCTAATGGCCTCTAACTTCTCAAGAACAACTTCTATCCACGCTACTGATATTATATGCCCAAGTAGTTAATCTTCTTTTGAAAAAAGATGCACTTATTTAGCTTAGCATACAATCTATGCTCTCTTAAAACTTGCAACACCATTCTTAAATGTTGCTCATGTTCCTCTTCTAATTTAGACTAGACGAGGATATCTAAGAACACAATCACAAACTTGTCCAGGTACTCCATGAACACTCCATTCATCAAACACATAAAGACTGTCAAGGCATTTGATAGCCCAAATGGCACTACCGTGAATTCATAATTTCCATATCTTGTTCTGAATGTTGTCTTGTTGATGTCTTCTTCCTTTATCCTTACTTGATGATAGCATGATCTCAAGTCAAACTTCGAAAAGATTCTTGCACCCTTTAGCTGATCAAACAAAACATGAATTCTTGGCAAAGGATACTTATTCTTTATGGTGACCTTATTAAGCTGCCTGAAATCAATACACAGCCTTAAGGTTACATCCTTCTTCACAAAAATAACTGCGGCTCCCCACAGCGACACACTTGGGCATATATACCCATTGTTTAACAACTCTTCAAGCTGCATCTGCAACTCCTTCAATTCTGGTGTACCCATTCTGTATGGTGTCTTGGACACTGGGGCAGCTCCTGGCACCAAATCAATAGAGAAATCAATGTCTCTCTTTGGTGGTAATCCTTGAATTTCTTTTAAAACATCTTCAAAAATCCTCAAAACCAGATGGTCTTCAATGCTTGCCACTTTGTCTTTCGTTGCCTCCTCCATATGGGCTGCAAACATCCGACATCCCTTCCTGAAGCTCTTCTTCAACTGCACGTTGAAATCTCTCTAACAACTACAACTCTTGGAATGCCTTGAATCTTGCCTTGCTGCCCTTCCTCATCAAGACATGCGATTGTCTTGTTGTAACAGTCTAGGACAACATGATGTTTCTCCAACCAATCCATGCCAATTAGACAATCATATGAACGCAACGGTATGATGTTTACATCTACCTTTGTGTTAAGTCCATTCATGTCTATTGGGCAATCTTTAACCAACTCATTGATTTTCCTCTTAGCCCCCATGGCTAACTGAACTAACCAAGATTTTGTATGCTTACTTCTTTGCAAGTGAAATCTTTTAACAATGTTAAATGCATGTAACTATGGCTAGCTCCAGAATCAATCAAAATTGTTATGGGTTGGTTGTCAATCTTACCTTCCACTTTGATCATGGGGGATTGATACTCTGTTAGCTTGTTGTCCAAGCTGCATAAATCCTTGCCATGCTTCCTCTTATGTCTTTCACTGTTTCAGCCTCTTGAATGTTGTGGACAGTCCTCATTCTTTCTCCTTTGTGAGGGTAATCCCTATATAGATGATTTCCCTCACATCCCCAACATTGCATCGATTGCTGCCTTGGCCTTTTTCCAAATGAATCTGCAATCTTGTGTTCATTTTAGGCGACTTGACCGTGCCCATTTGCTTGGAAATTATTCCTGAAAAAAGGTGGCTTAAAACCCTTCTGCCTTTGATCCTTCTTATCCTTCATCTTGTCATTCCAAGCTTATTGGAAAACTGGTCTTCCTTTGCTCTTCTCATACAGATGTCTTGCTCTCCTTATGGTTTCTGCCAAGGTCTTGGGGTTGTCATATTGAATCTTATCACTATAGGAGGGTAACCCACTTAGAAACCTTTGGATTTTAACCTTTTCATCTTTGATGAAGTCAACATACTTCAACAATTCAAAGAACCGCTTCTCATATTCCTCCATTGTCATGGTTCCCAACTTGAGTTCAAAGAACTCTTTCATTTTTCTCTCATAGTAATGCTCGGACAAGTATTTCTCTTGGAAGTATCCTTTGAACTGCCTCCATGAGATTCTTTTCTCATCAAGGTTCTTGGCTTGCTTAAGTTCATCCCACCAGATGATTGCCTTTTCTTGCAAGCAGTAGGTGGCAATTCTAGCTTCTACCCGAGAGGGATAATCATGCAACTGGAAATATTTCTTCATTTCCAACAGCCACGCCTCAGCCTCTTCACCCTTCTGATGTTCACCATTGAAAGTAGGTGGCTTTATTTTCCTGAGTTCACCCTGCAAGATGTCTGCCTCGAGCCTTCTTCTTTTCCTCCGAACAGGAGACACACTTGGGCTATACTCCCTCGACCTGAACTTGCATGAGTTCTTCTAGTGGAATGTCTTGGAGAATGAATGATGGTGTCTACTCATGCTTCTTGACTGCCTATCATTCCCATGATCATCTCCTTTGCTATGGGATCTTGATTGCAATACTTGTCTAGCACTAGTTGCTTGCTTGGGGCCAGAGTCCTTGTTAACTTGCTTCTGTAGCATATTTAGGCTTTGAAGTATCTCTTCTTGAGCCTTCATGATCCTCTCATTATCGACCCTATAGCTCTGCACTTCTTTTTGCAGGCTTCTCATAGTTACAGTCCCCTGCCTGTCTCTTCTCCCATTAGACTCTGTCTCAGCATTACCCATGTTGGTATGCAAACCTCTAATTTCTTCTTCATGGTTGTAAAACCCTTGAGCATCCTCCATGTCTCTAGTTCTCATGTAGGAACTAAAGTCTGTTTTTTTGTATCTCTAATTCTGCAAGAATGCACATGCAATAATTTGTTGTTAGAATTAAGCATATTGCAAAATATTTATCAATTAAATTACAGGTCATTCTTCGTTTTAAATTATGAAGAATATTAATGCACTACTCCCAAGTAGGATTCATTAAATGCATTCATTTTCGAAACAACTTTACAACGGCTGTCCTCATGCCTCAATCTGAGTTTTGGGCGAAAAGTTACAAGAATTACAAGTTGCAATTTCCACTCTTTTGTT
>JASDQU010392153.1:0-11044 GCA_032191745.1 Picea mariana | reverse complement strand
CTGCCAAATTGCCAAGCCAGTTTTGTCCCAACCCTTTAGCCTTACCTCAAGCTTTAGGAGAAATTCATGCAGCAGCAGTTGGAGGACAAAAAGAAGAGGAAGAGCCCAGGATCAGGATCGTGGAATGGTGACCGGCCTCAGAAATCATTGTAAGTTGGTTCATATTGAAGTTAATGAAAAAGATACTTTTCCTGTCCCGAACACATGAGTCTCATCTATGTTATTTGATTTGTGTTTTATCTCTAACCCCCTAGTAGATCAGTAGCATGCATGCATAGTATTGTCTTGATTGCAGGAAGCTTTGTGGAAGGAGCAGCAGCAGCAAGGAAACAACAACTCAACGGAGGATCTACTTCAACCGTCGGAAAAAGGTTGGTTTATTCTTCCCATGTTTGCCTGAGAAAAGGGATTGAGATTTTGGGTAGAAGGTAAAAATTTAAATCTTAAGGGTCATGATCTGCGTATAAGTTTAGAGCCCTAGCTTATTAGTCCGTAGGGTAGACTACCCCACAACACTACTTTCCAGAGACATACAGTCTTTACAACAGTCATATCATCTTATATCAACCTACATAAACAATATCATGATATAAGTTGAGTCATCTGGGCCACTCTTCCACTCACATTTGTGAGATATGGAAGAGCATATGCTCTCATACAGTAAAAGCATCAACCATGGGCTATCTGGACTATTCTTCCCAAGCATGGAAGAATAAATTTCCTTGATTTCTGAGCCTGGACCATTCACGTAACTGGGCCATTCCTCCAACACTAAACATAGTGCAAACTAGATAGAATGAGTCTACCCTAGGGAATCCCTGTCCCTGATTGATGAACCTGGACCATTCACCTAACTGGGCCATTCCTTTGGCACTAAGCGTAGTGCAACCTAGAGAGAATGAGTTTTCCCTAGGGAATGAATGTCTGGACCATTTCCTAAGGAAATGGTTGTCCTGCACCAACCTCCAAAATGGACCATTCTTCGAAACTACTCACAACTGTGAACTTCAAAAGAATGACTGCCCGGTGAGGCAGACCATTCTACTTGACCACTACTGAGAGTGACTGCCAAGAAGAATGGCTATCCTAGACCATTCCCCCACACTGACTACAAGGGGAATCACTATCTATGGTACATCATCAATCTATCGGACCATTTTCATTATGAAAATGACTGTCTGATCTGGACAATTTTCAGAACTAGAAAATGCCTTTCCGTCATAAAATCTCAAACCACTTTTCTAACTTGGAAAGGAACTGCCCATCCTAGACCATTTTTCAAACTAGAAAATGATTGTCCATAAATCAACGATATATCAGTGCTCCCTCCCAAACTAGAGAACCATCTCTTCCCTTTCAGCTAAGGGAGTTATCTCCATGATCCCCAACTTGTCTCGTAAGTATGCAAACTTTATCCTGGACAGAGGATTTGTCAAAATATATGTTGTCTGATCATCTGTGGAGATATATTGGAGCTTCACTTCTCCTTCCTGGACTTTATCTCAAATAAAGTAGTATTTGATATCAATGTGTTTTGACCGTTCATGAAACACTGGGTGTTCGGATAGCCTTATACAACTCTGATTGTCACATTATATTATGGTCGAATCTGGAACCTGATCAAATAATCCAAAAATCATCTTTCTCGACCATACTGCTTCGGTACATGCCTCACATGTTGCAATATATTCTTCTTATATTGTGATGAGTGCGACATACTTTTGTTTCCTACTACCCCAAGATATTATAGTGGAGCCCAAGCTAAAACACATCCTCGAAGTGTCTTCTGCACTCCCTGCCCAATCTAAATCTATGAATCCATGAAGTTGTATATCATTGGATGAGGTATATCTTAAACCATAGTTTAGCGTCCCATGAATATATCTTAGAACATGATTTGCAGCTATCCAATGCTCATGGCTGGGTTCCACCTGGAATTGACTTAGGGTGTTTACAACAAAGAAAATATACGGTCGAGTATTCACTAAATACATCAATGAACCAATCAATTCTCGATATAGGGATGGGTCTACTAGATCAGAATCTGAGTCTCTTACTTTCCTTATATCTGTGGTCATAGGAGTGTCCATTTATTTTCAATCCATCATTCAAAACTTCTGAAGAATATCCACTACATACTTTCCTTGTCCAAGGAATACTTCACCATGATTCTGCCATACTTCTAGTCCCAAGTAATAATGCATGAGACCGAGGTATTTCATATTGAACTCAGAAGCTAATTCCTTCTTACAATGGGTGATGAGATACTCTTCACCTGTCAAGAATAAATCATCGACATATAGAAGTAGAATCACATGTGCATTTTTCATGACTTTGTAGTAGAGATTTGGATCTGCATGACTCTTGGAGAAACCAAGTCTTATTAAGTAGTTGTCTATTCTGGCATACCAAGATCTTTGAGCTTTCTTGAGTCCATACAGAAATTTCTTTAATCTGTAAACATGAGTGTCTCTGGAGTGTACTTCAAATCTTTGAGGTTATTCAATGTATACTTATTTTTCGATTTCTCCATTGAGAAAAGTTGTCTTTACATCCATCTGATGTAAACTCCATCCCATAGAAGAAGCAAGAGACAAAATGGCTCTAATAGAAGTATATCTAACAACAGGAGAAAATGTCTCATCATAATATTCTCCCTCCTTCTGGGAGAACCCTCTAGCTACGAACCTTGCTTTCTATTTGTTCATGCTTCCGTCTGCTGCATGTTTGATCTTATAGACCCATTTTGAAGTTACTATTGATTTTTCTTTCGGTCTAGGCACAATTTCCCATACAACATTTTTCATGATGGACTGGTGTTCTTATGTCATGTATTATTTCCAATTTTTCTTCTGAGTTGCCTCTTCAAATGTGGTGGGTTATTCATTTAGAAACTTTGTCATACATGTTGCATAGCTAGAGAATTTTTTGGGATTTTTTCTTTTTCTGAAGGTGCCACTTGGGGCTTTGAGTCTTTCTGCTTCTTGTAGAGTAGCTTCAAGCCAAGCTAGACATTTCTTGGTTTTGGGTATAATGACTGATTCAATAGGTTCACATGGTTGCATCGGATGATCAAGTTGTTATGTTTCTTCATTCTGACTTTCTGGAAGACATGTGCTTTCTTCTTTAGGCTCTTCATACTCTTCTTCTTCTATAGTTTCTTCTATGGATTTATTTAAAGCCATATTTTCATCAAAAGTTACGTCTATGCTGACTTCAACCTTATGTTGTTCTGGGATATAGATTTTGTAGGATTTGGATGATTCACCGTATCCCACAAATATGCCCTTCTTTCCTGAGGGTTCTAATTTCTTCCTTTTATCCTTGGGGATGTGAATGTAAACAGGGCATCCAAATATTCTTAAGTGTTCCAAATTAGGTTTCTTTCCTGAGAAGGCTTATTCTGGAGTCATATCCTTCAATATTTAGTGGGGACTTTTGTTCTGAACATGTATTGTTGCTGTGGCTGCTTCTCCCCACAAATACATAGATAAACCTTGATCGTTCATTAGTGCCTTCGCAATTTCTTCAATAGATATGTTCTTCCTTTCTGCTACACCATTTTGTTGAGGATTATGAGGTAGTTAGCTCCCTCCTAACCTCTGTCAATTTTCAAAAGGAAACAAATCCCTTGGATGTGTATTCTCCTCCAATATATGTTCTCAAGGTCTTGATTTTTTTGTTTGTGAGGTTATCTATCTCTGCTTTGAATTCTTGAAACTTGTTGAAAACTTTGTCCTTTGTCTTCAAGATATATAACCAAGTATTTATTGAGTAATCATCTATGAAGATTACATATGAAAGAGAACCTCCTAGAGATTTGACTGGCATCGGACCACAAACATATGAATGTATTAGATCTAGGAATTCCTTAGATCTATTATGGCTTCTTGAGAATGGCTTCTTAACATTCTTACCAAGAGCACATCCTTTGTGAATTCCTTCATGTGTAGATTGTAGTTTTGGTATTCCTTCAACCATATTTTCGAGGAAAGGTAATGCTTGATAGTTGATATGAGCATACCTTCTATGCCAAAGTTCATTGGGATTGAATTCACCATGTACAAGAGCTTCATCATTCTGTTCTAGTAGTCTGTATAGTCTTCCTTCACAGGTTCCAATAACTCTAGTGTTCTCTATGTTGGAGTCTCTAGACCAAGATAATACTTTTCCATATACAAAGGCTATTCTATTTCCTTTGTCTTCTAGGAAATATATGGATACAAGAATCTTTTCTAAACCAGGTACATATAAGACATTGCTCAAATGAACATTGTTACCTATTTTCAATTTGATGGAGGCTTGACCAATTCCTTCAACTAGATAGGTGTGATCCAGGTGGATATCGGTGGCCACCCACCTTTTCCAACTGGCTCAAAACAGTTTTCTGGCAATTTTGGCCATTTACTATTTTTAGCAGGTTTTAACTTCCGGGGCCATTTTGAGGGCCTAAATGAAGGTTTTTCAAGATAGAGGTTCTCAATGATATCCAAATGCATGATTGAGCCCCCAAAATGAATCTTCTCGATGATACCTTTCCAACGAGCTATCATACGCCTAAAACAGAGATCATATGCAAAAGTTACGACCTCGGGAAGTTGATGTACTAACTTACCCAAACGGGGCTCACATGACTTTTGGCGCTCCATCTCCTAGGGTTATGTTTTTCGATGTCTAGGGTTTTTGGCATTCCTGTTTATTGTAAAAATGCCTTCAAAGCCTCATTATAATCATATTCTTGAGAATGCGAGTAGTCGTCACATCTCTTCTTAGAGATAAGCTGCCACCATTCTAGCGAGTCTTTCACTCTGTATTTTTACAGTCTCTGTACATTTCTTTCATTAATAGAAATGGTGTATTACTGTATCTCTATGTTTATGGTTGCATCTCTGATATATTTCTATTATATTATTGAATATCTGCGATATCTTTGTGCATTTCTTTATTATATCTCTGATCTCATTTTGTGCCGAAAATAATCCGGATCAGTGGTATCAGAGCAGGTTGTTCTTGATCGTTTTTTTCAATGCATGTCCCCGACAAGGTCTGAGTATAGAAAGTTGGGTCTTGAGCTTGTCCCTCTTGAGGACAATCACTCTCGCACACCCAAGAAACCCTCAATGGTGGAAGAAAAGAAAAATGACGAAGCAGACAATCCTATCAGTATGTTGCTTGAGCAAGCTCTCATGCAACAGAGGGACGGAATGATGGAGAATTTTTCCCACATCCTTCAACGCCTGCCGATAGCAACAGGTGCATATTCATCAAGCGACCACTTTGGAGGAACCTCTCCTTTCAAGGTACAAGTTAATTTTGATATTCCTCTATTTGAAGGATAGATAGATGCAGAAGCCCTAGACAAATGGTTAAATCTGCTAGAAGATTATTTCTTTGTTCACAAATTTTCCAACAAAGAAAAGATCACCTTTGCACTCCTTAAAGCTCTCCCCCATGTCAAACATTGGTGGAAAACTTATTGGGAGCAGAGTTCCACAGAGGAGTCTGAAATATATGGGGTTTATCCAACTTGGGATTTTTTTGTGGATGCGGTAAAGGAACAGTATCACCCTATTGGAAACTATGAGGACCAGTACATGAGATGGACCACACTACGGCAAGAGAGGGGCCAAGTAGTTCCAGAGTTCACCAATACCTTCCATACCTTGTGCACCAATTTGGGTATCAAAGACTCCGAGCGACATTTGGTTCTGAAATACTGTGGGGCTCTACACAGATACATCCAAACTGAAATGGATTTTCTGGACATCTCATCACTCAGTGTTGCTTATCAATATGTTGTTAAAAACGAGCAGAAATTTAAGCACCAGAACAAACAGGATTTCAGATCTGTAAATCCACAACAACCAAAGTATGAAAAAGACATCCTTAACAAATAGTCTCCCGAAAACTAGTCCAAGACACAGGAAAAGAAGGGTCACGGGAAGACAAAGAAGGACACCGGAAAATGGTGCGATTTCCACAAGAGCCCCTGGCACAACACCGATGAATGTCACTCAAAAAAGTCATTGGTGGCCGAGATCAAAGACAAGGAGCTGAACCCTGATTCAGAATCCGATTCTGAAAATACTGGTAAAGGACAGATCATTGACACAAACCCCATTGTTATTGTCGCAATCGTAGCAATTCAACCAGAAGAACCAACAGATCTCGAAGAGGGGGAGCGCCTTTTTCATTCACAGATGTGGGTGAAGGGGACCCCGCTGCATTTTATTGTTGATAGCATAAGCCAGAAGAACCTCATCTCAGCAGAGGTTGTCAAACAGTTGGGATTATCGACAACACCACACCCGCAGCCATACAACATCGGGTGGCTTATCCAAGGACGAGATCTCCATGTCAACCAGCAATGTCGATTGTCATACGGCATCCATCCCTTCAAGCACGAGGTATTATGTGATGTTGCCCCACTAGATGTCTGTGATGTTCTCTTGGGCCAGCCATATATGTGGAAGTGCCATGTTGTTTATGAGTCTCGACCCCGTCGTGTCATTGTTACTTTGGGGGGTTATCTCTATAGAATACCAGAGGTAGTTCTGACTATTGTTCCACCTAAAAAGTGCCACAAGGTAGTATCTCATACTGCAAAATTTAGCTTCTTCACAATCTATTCAAAAGGAGAACAGAAGGACACTGCAACCACTACAGCCTCCCCCCAAGAACCTTCTATCCAACAGAAGTCGGTCGACAAGGCTGCAGCAAAGCACAAATATTCCTTCTGCACACCTTCATATCATGTATCTCGACTTGTTGAATAGCCTCAACCTCAACAGGTTCTTGACATAATTCCACAAACTGAGCAGCGCGATGTCTCCAACAATACAAGCAGCTCACTAAGATGCAGATCCAGCAAACACTTTTCCCTCTCCCCCAGGAACTCAACACAATGGAGACCATTTCTTCCTAAGGAGGGAGTATTCATCCAGGTGGATATCAGTGGCCACCCACCTTTTTCAACTGGCTCAAAACAGTTTTCTGGCAATTTTGGCCATTTACTATTTTTAGCAGGTTTTAACTTCCAGGGCCATTTTGAGGGCCTAAATGAAGTTTTTTCGAGATAAAGATTCTCAATGATATCCAAAGGAATAATTGAGCCACAAAAATGAATATCCTCGACGATACCTTTCCAACGAGCTATCATACACCTAAAACGGAGATCGTATGCAAAAGTTACGACCCCAGGAAGTTGATGTACTAACTTACCCAAACGGGGCCCACATGACTTTTGGCGCTTCATCTCCTAGGGTTATGTTTTTGGATGTCTAGGGTTTTTGGAATTCCTGTTTATTGTAAAAAGGCCTTTAGAGCCTCATTGTACTCATCTTCTTATGAATGCAAGTAGCCGTCACATCTCTTCTTAGAGATAAGCTGCCACCATTCTAGCAAGTCTTTCACTCTGTATTTTTACAGTCTCTGTACATTTCTTTCATTAATAGAAATCATGTATTACTGTATCTCTATGTTTATGGTTGCATCTATGATATTTTTATGTTATATAATTGAATATCTATGATATCTCTGTGCATTTCTTTATTATATCTCTGATCTCATTTTGTGCCGAAAATAATTCGGATCAAGGTGTTCTTATCTGCAAGTTATACCTTGTAGGATGTCCTCTTTTCATTCAAATTAGAGAGTCTAACTTGATCTCCTGTCATATTCCTTGAAGCTCCACTATCAATTATCCACATGTAATCTTCAAGAGTTCCTGTGAGAGATGAATAATGTAGATGATTCGTCTTTTCATTCATGATTTTTGTTGACTGATAACTGGTCAAACTTTGAATTTGACCCAAAATCTCAACCTTGAAATTTTTTCCTTCTGAGAGTGCCAATAGGTGTGTTGGACTTAAGTGCACTAGAATATACTCTCATTGATTAAGGTGTTCCATCATAAGGTTTTGGGCAAGAGTTTTAGGGTGTTTGCAACTACACCTGCTAGTAACCCTAATGACAGTGCTTCAGTAACTGCATCTGCTAGAAACCTTAGTGGAAGTTCTTCAATGAGCTTGATAACCTTATGGCTTATCTTCCTTCCAATGGTTACACTGAATGAAGGAGGTGTGGGCCCATAACCTGTTAGAAAAGTGGGTGTACTCGTTTAACCATATACAATATAGCAATATTTTCACCCAACCATAGGCACGAATGCCACCCCGAGCACCTTAACCTTGATGGAGAGAATAATTCTGGTAGCAAATCAATAGCCAACCAGGGATAATGCACCAAGAAAATATTGTTGGACACACCTACCACACTTAGAGGGGGGGGTGAATGAGTGTGGGGCTCTTTTTTCAAAACTTCCCTCTTACACAAAACTCCTTAATTAACATTCAACATGTATTCATTACCCATTGTTGTCATTTATACCCAGTTAGATATGAACATATATCAGCAACATATATCAGCAATATATCATCAACAATTCATCATCACAAGAAGCACAAAGGACACAAGATGTATGTACAATTTTTCTTTTTATTATGGACAACAATCCGGGGGTTTATCAGCAACAACTGAATAGAGTACAACTCTACAAGAGCACCATATCTATAATGCAAGACTTAGATTCCACCCTCAGCACCAACTAAGATGAGGCAACAATCCTCAACATATTTCAATGTGTCAACAGGTACGCAACCTGTCAGTAGTGCAGCCCACGTGTGCATGCAATCTAGACCACTCCAACACGCGTATGTACGCGTCCAATGTATACAACAGCCTGTGTATACCATCTAATTTGTTTAGGGTTTATCCTTCAATATCAAATCATATCATCTGCAACCAATATATGATTTCATTCTATCTCTGACTGTCCAATCTGACCACCAGCCAATCACAACATCTCCAATCTCTCCAATAGCTTGCTCATGCTTCACAATAGATCAATATGAATGCTATCTCAAACATGTATAAACATCTAGTAGACCATAGCAATTATGTCACCACTGAATCCAAAGAGTACTGCTCACTCCATCAACTAAATCATCCAAACTGAACCATATCATAGAAGCCATACCAAGAATGCCCTAAGCATTCACAACACATCAAACAATAGTATCCATCAAGACAATAATGTAACCATACCAATGTCTCAATGATAGATCTGAGGCCATAGAATGCAGATATGGAACCTGCCTTATCATCTAGGAGCTTGGCACCAGTTCAAACACAAGTCTTCATCATTCCATCCACTATACATGCCCTGTCCTCATACAGCCCGTGTATGCACGCTCCCTGGCCCATTACAGACCATGTATACCTCAGAAACTAGGGTTTCTAAAGCTACAAGATTTTTGCTGTCAAGATCTCTGACATTGTTGAAACTTTGATGCGTCCATTGTTGGACACACCTACCACACTTAGAGGGGGGGTGAATGAGTGTGGGGCTCTTTTTCCCAAAACTTCCTTCTTGCACAAAAACTAATCAATTAGCATTCAACATTTATTCATTACCCATTGTTGTCATTTATAACCAGTTAGATGTGAGCACATATCAGCAACATATATCAGCAATATATCATCAACAATTCATCACCACAATGAACACAAAGAACACAAGATGTATGTACAATTTTCTTTTTATTACGGACTACAATCCTTGGGGTTTATCAACAACAACTGAATAGAGTACAACTCTACAAGAGCACCAGCTCTATATGCAAGACTCAGCTTGCATTCTTAGCACCAACTGAGATGAGGCAACAATCCTCAACAAATATCAATCTGTACCATAAACAAGAGCATTAACCATGCACCAACCTGTGCCAAACAACCTGTAATCAACCTATACCATAAACAAGTGCATCCAACCATGTACCAGGTATATAACAATCATGTTTCAACCACTCATCAACAATTACTCATCAATATGTACCACCATCATCAACTATACACCTCATGTATGTGCCAACTCATCAATTGCTTAACTCAACCATGACTAGTTTTGGATTAATCAACAACCCTAACTTGAAATAATCATAACTTTGTACCTATACTGAATAAAGATCTGAAACTGATACACAATTTTATTCGGTGTGTTTTATGCAATTCCTCCAAGTGGCACAACTTGGAACCTCTCAGAACAGGAGTTATAGCAAAAATAGCATACCTTGCTGAATTCTGGTTTATTCTAGAGAGCGACCTTGTAGAGCGTGCCTCGCACAAAATATTTGATGAATAGATCTGAAACTATTACAAATAATACTATAGACTGTAATATAACCAACACAATTGGTCTCACTAAATTTGGATCTGTTATGAAGAAGTTATGACATTTTTACCCGAAACACCTGATTTTGACTAGTTTCAGGACTAGCCACAAACCCTATTTTCCACGGAGTGTAACTCCCAAACTACAACGACCCACAAGCTAAATGTTTAACCATAGATACTTGGATATGTTTTCTCACTTGCATAGAAATTTCAGGATCTGAATCATTATAGAAAAAAAGTTATAGCGAAAATGGTGAGATGACCTGTAAATAACATACCTTAGAAAGCACCATCAAAAGAATTTATCCTTCCTTGCATTTCGGCCTTCTTTTCTTCACTTTCCTTAGCATTTCGGCTTAGATATCCTTGGTTACCTCATTCACCTATAGATCTTCAATATCCTCAAGTGTTCCACACCAAAAATGCTCAAGAATCTCTCACAAGAAGCTCTCCATCAATACTCCAAAATATATTCCCACAAGAAGCTCTCCATTGATCCACAAAAAGGATGATCTACAAGAGACCATTGCTATCTTATTTATACTTTCATCCTTTAGGTCACTTAACCCATTTTTAGGTCACTTAACCCATTTCTAGGTCACTTAACCTATTTTCCTTATTTATACTTTCATCCTTTAGGTCACTTAACCCATTTTTAGGTCACTTAACCCATTTCTAGGTCACTTAACCTATTTTCCTTATTTTTAGGGTTAACCACTTTCCATAAATATTCCTTCTTGTTTTTGTCACCTTACTTTATCATTTCTTGATTTTGTCACTTCTCTTGATTATTTAAATAATCCACCTTGAA
>JASDQU010392151.1:0-10972 GCA_032191745.1 Picea mariana | reverse complement strand
ATTGGGGGCTGCGCCCGAATTTTGCAAACAAACTATAGTAAAGTGGGTTTTTGCCCAGGAATTTGGTTATTTTTAATTAATTCAAGCTATTATTAGCAGAATTTCTCCATTTTTGGGGGATATTGGGCATTTTTGGAGGCCAGATTCTTGGAGGAAGTTGGGAATGAGAAACCAAATCCATTCCTATATAAACCAGGCCTGTTTGAGGCCAATGGACAGTCAGATTTGCAGAGTTATGTTGTTGGAAAGCCAAGCCAAAGTCAGTTTGTTGCACGGTAGCCCTTGAGGTGGAAACGTTGTTGGATCGTTTCTGGGAGCTTGGAGCATCAGATTTGCGTGCCGTTTCTTGCATTGGGTTCTAGAGATCTGTGTCAAAAAGACCAGATCAGTCTTGTAGCCTTTGGGCATTGCTGAGATGTAATTTTGAGCACTTGAGTAGAAATAAAGAAGCCTCCCCCACAGGAAAAAGGCCCGAAGATGTAGGCAAACATTGTGCCGAACTCCGTTATCAACCTGCGTTCTTATGGTTTGCTGTTCATTATTGTTTTCAGATCTGCATATGTGTATTTGAATGATATAATCCTCTTCTTTTCCTCATTCTTTCATTAAAATTCTCAAGTGGTTAAATTTTTCATGCAAGTTTAAAACTCAACCATAATCATAAAAGATCCCGCCGGATCACTGATGCCTCCCAAAATGTGGAATCTTCCTTACGTTGAGGAGGGTTGATTGCACAAGGTTATGGGTCCATTGTTGCGGTACAATCTTGGGGTTCTTTCCTTTTGTAATAGTCAAATACTTGTGTGGGGAGAGCATACTGTATACCTTGCGATCTCCAAGGTTGAAATCACTGAATTTTAGGGTGGTGAGCTTCTCCTGGTCAGCATGAACTGTGTGCACCCCTTTCGGGAGGTACGTAGTGACTACAACATAGTCGAAGTCTCTGGGTATAGAGTATCGATTCACTGGTCCTCTTAGTGGTGGAATATATTTAGGAAAGATTCTTGGGATCATCTTCACAGTGGTGAAGTCGTTTCTGAGCTTAGATCGTCTTTCTGAAGACGGTCAGGATGGTCCTTCTTGGGCAGTGGAAGGGGAAGCTGGCAGTGCGCCTGAGGACGATGCCTGTATGCCTGTAGATATTCTACATTCTGACATGACTCTCTCAGTCATTAAATCAATTATAACTTCTTCAAATATTTTCTTAGCAACACTGAGCTCATTCGACATACAAATTTAGGTCAACGGGCTCGGGTGCAACAGGGATTTAGATATGACAGTGAATAGTAAGGCAATGATCTCAAGGTAAGTAAATCTCAGGGTTAGCACTTTATATTCTCAATTGGAAAAATTTATTCTCGGTGCGTGGTGCAACAGGTTAAGTAGGCAATCTCAGCAATGGTCTTCTTGCAATAGACCTGTGGCCTTAATTAACTCCATTCTTATCCATTCTAGTGTGCTCCAATGGTCTAGTGGTAACCCATAACTCATTTTCGATCCATTCGGAGCGACAGTCAAATGGGTATATCGGTTCCAATGAATATATTGCTTCGTCATAGCAAAGTAATCTATGGTGTTATTCTGATATCTCGGCGAAGCTCCAATTCTGCAATTCTTCTTGCTGTGAAGTGTCCTCTAGAACTTCTTGTAATCTTACAGTATTATCCCTTTTCTTTATTAACTTCCTAGCCTTCTTCCTAGTGAGTTTTTACCTAGTAATACTTTTACCATTCGGATGTGTATCTTATGTGGTCTTAGTTACTTTGCGCTGTGGAAAATATTTCTTATGGTTCCTTGATAATACCTTTTCTGTATCAAAAACATGTAACTCGATCTTTTGTAGATCCTCAATTGTTCTCTTAGCTTCAACACTGGAGGTACTAATATTAAATATCTATGATCTTCTCTTCTGTTCTTCAATCAACTGTGCAATCCTTCCAGTCATAAAGTCTTTTAGCTCTTTCTTCTTCTGTTCCAAAGATTTTTCTTCTTCTCTTTGTCTGGTGTGTTCTCTATCAATCCAGGGTTTTCCTATGAGCATGGTAAACGGGGTGGTGTATTAAACAAATTTAATGATCTCAAAGTCTTCCTCTGTCGAGGTTCCATTGACAGTCATAGGTATCCGAGCAAGCCTTCCACATAGGTTTACTAACTTTCCTCTGAAGAAAATAGTTCCTCCTAGGGAAGGGCTCATGGAAGGCTTCCCTATAACTTCCCAATTTCTTTCTGGCATAATGTTTAGTTGCACTTCTTCATCAAGAGTACGGTCAATGTCAAAGTCCCCTATTCTTTCTTCGATTTTCTCCTTTTCTTTAAAGATCTCTATAGCCTAACATGTCGGTGGTCATTCAAGGTATCTTTCATTTGTAGCAATATATTTTTTGATTCTTTCTAGGCTTCTACTATAATCTTGGTCTCTTGATCTCCCTCAGGATTGGCTTGTTCCATATTTAGCTTCTCAAGCCTAGCAATCATTCTAGGGCAATCCAATACTTCATGGTCCATAGCCTTGCAACAGAGGAAACTAAGTCTTCTCCCAGGGCATTCTCTAGCAAGATGTCCTAGTCGTCTACAGCTATAACAGAGGGTTAATCCTCTCATTTGTTTAAATGTTCCCCAACCCCTTCTAGACTATGCATCAGGATCATGGTGGCTAGCTTGCAAAAAAAAAATTCTAGGATCTTGCATCCACTTGTTAGTCCATACAATCTTTCAATGCATAGGTATAACATATCTATCACTATATTTATCAGATCTATTCATATCAATTTTTCATTCATCTATTAATTCCCTAGTTTTGAAGCTAGGACAGAATCTATCAAACATACCTAGATCCATGCACTTCGTCGAAAGCACAGAGAATCACAGTGAATACTTATACTAAGGATGATTCAATACTTAGCCATAGAAATATAGGTTAGATTCAACATATCAAACACTAAGAATCTTATATATTAGATCTAACGTTCATTCATATATCATCAACAAAGAGCATAACTAGATCTACTTAATCACATCAAGCACTTAGCCAAGAAAGAGATAAACACATTAGAGTGAAGCACAAAGAACTATACACACAGTTACCATGGTTCACCCCCACCCTAGGGCTACATCCACAAAGTCTTCTTTATATTATCTTGGTCAAGCAGTTACAACACAACGCTTCAATGACCCTTACTTTGCATAGGACAAAAGATCCGTGCAGCTTGCTAGATCCTTCTTCCTTGCTCTTCAGAACAAGACTACACCAAAGTACACTTAGCTTTCTGATCTCATGCACAAAGCACTCTAAGATACATCCGATCACACAAATCTAGTTTCTAGCACTAAGCTTCCAGTTATACATCACATAGATGTACTACATTACTATTACTACTATCTTACTACTTCTCCCCTATTTACATTGCCTATTTATAGGTTACAAAATGGGCCTAAACGTGGGTAAACCCACAGGCCGACATCCCTTTCCCATTGCATCAACCCAAAACCCTAAAATGGACCTAAAAATAGGTCTTGCTTCCTTAATTTCTGCTTCGCATTGCGCTCCATCTTTGGCAAGCTGTCGTAGTCCCCAAAAGTGGTCAAGTATGACCAAGTACTCTTCAAAACTTGGTCAAGGGCCAATAACCACACCCTGCTAAATGCTTGGGGTGCGATAATGCTTTATCATTGAATGCTGCACAAAAATTTCTTTTGGTGTCACCATAGGCCTCTTGTGCTTAGGGTGTGACGATGCTCAAACAAGGAAAAAATGTGAAATTCTCAAAAGTTCTCGAATGGAATCCTACTGTAACATTCCCCGACCGTCATCCCACTGGCCGAGAAAATGATACTGTGTGGAAGAACAATCTCACACTTATTTATATATAACATGAATTTTAAACAAATGAAACACATTTAACTCTGAGTAAGCACTAGATTACTGCTAACATGCAGATTTAATGGAATTAACAATAATTCATGAATATAGCAGAATACATGATAATTATAAGCAACACAGGAATGCAAAACATAACTAAAGCATAAGATGATACTTATCTTTGAAACTGTGGTAATTCCACCAACCGCATGCAGGCCTTCCATGAACCTCCCAGCCTTAGACCATGCTACTCATCAAGCTCAACAGTGGGTCACCCCCGAGCTGGGACTAAGCTCCACCCAAGGTAAGGAATCCTAGGCTAGCCTAAGGTTACAAGGAGAACACACAGTCACAAGGAAGGATTCTCTCCCAGGAACGACTTATGCCCATTTCCCACAGACTCTCTTTCCCCACATGCCTATTCCACCTGAGGAGTATACACATTCTCTGTCACCTAGAAAATCCTTCTGCTGCTAACCTCCCTTTCCTTGGGCTTTAGCAATGGATAGGACCAGAAATATCTGAGCTCTGTGGTAGCTACAGGGTTCCTTCCAGGAGCTCTCTCCTTCCTCTGTGCACTCTCTCACCTAGAGAGAGTGTTGTATATACTGGACAACAAGCCACACATGGTCAAGAACTTATCAATCACCACAATCCACTAGAACCCAGACTCGAACACCCTAGGGTATCAACAGACAGGCGCAACAACATAACTAGGATCAACAAGAAAGGGACACTTCGGTTTTCTCAATCCGACAACTCAGGATAGACTCATGGTTATGGCTTCTCAGGGACGTGTGAAAAACAATCCATGCAAGGGTCAAATCAGACTCGACGGTTCATAACAGAGGGGGCAAGTGTATTGGCTTTCCCAGTAACAAACACAGACACATGCCTCCTCCCATTTCAGAATTGCACGAGGGTGCTTTTGTAGAGGTCAAACCAGACTCATGTTTAGAGGATCCATGATTGACTGGAGGAGGAACCCCCATCACGACTCAATTCAGCAGTTTTAACTGCATGCACTTGGGTTGACACTTGTCACCCATGAAACTGCATGCATTCCATCAGCATGCATTCCTCCCCACTTGGAAGTCACTTTTCATTCCAAAAGAACTTAGGATAAAACATATATTTCACATGGTCTTTTTGGAATAATATTAAAATATTATTCCCAGGGACTTAAGCCCCTAGGCTCAACATTTATCCCCTCTTCCCACCTTCTAGCCCCTGATCCCTTACCCACTTTGTGGAAGCTTATTCCCCCATCACTCATTCATCATGGTTGGTTTGCATGCACCGGTGTTTATATTTTTATTAATAATGTGCATAGATACATGTACAAAATCAGGCTCTTTGCCGTCAACACTTAGTCTGTCTGGCCTAATAATGACATAATCCCACCAACTTATATAAAATTGGCTCACCAACCTATAAAAAATAATTACAATTAATTTCATCAACATGATTTACAATAGGGATCGGCCTTGGGGACATTACAATCCCCCTCCCCTTATTTCTGCACTGTCCTCAGTGCAACTTTACACTGCATCCGCAAGCTTTTCAAAATTTTCAAAAAGATGCGGGTACTCTTCCCGCATAACATCTTCATGCTCCCATGTTGTGTCCTCAAGACTGTACTAGGTCCACTGGACCTTTGCAAGCCCTATAGTTCGATTCCAGAGCTATTTGTTTTTCCTGTCCAATATGCACACAATATGCACTTGCAGGACACCTTCTGGTTCCACCTAAATCACATTCCAATCGATAACATGATTAGCATTAGGTATATATTTCTTAAGCAATGAAACATGAAACACATTATGTACAGTCATAGATACATGTAATGCAAGCATGTATGCAACTGCCCCAATCATTTCCAAGATCTCAAATGGCCCACAAAATCCGGTTGCCAACTTGGCGCAACTTCCTAGCTTAAGGGAACTCCTGTTAGTTTTCACTTTCAGAAAACCATGATCACCCACTTTGAATTCTCTGAGAGTTCTGTTCTTATCAGCATAACTTTTCTGCCTGTCCTGGGTAGCTTCCAAATTCTTCTTAATTTTTATCATTTGGTCCTCCATCTCCTTGAGCAACATTGGCCCAACTACTGCTCTATCAGCTAGATTATCCCAACTCACTGGAGTGTTGCACTTTCTTCCATAAAGTGATTCAAATGGGCTCATATTCAATGATGCATGATACCCATTATTGTAGGCAAATTCTACCAAGTGCAGGTAGTCTTCCCATCTTGATGGTTTGTCCATCACATACATTCTCAGCATGTCTTCTATTACTCTGTTCACCTTCTCTGTCTGTCCATCAAACTCGGGATGATATGTTGTACTAAAGTTTAGATTCATTCTGAATCCTTTGAACAGTCCTTTCCAGTAATTCAAGGTGAATTTTAGGTCCCTATCAGACACAATTGTTTTAGGAATTCTGTGCAAGCGTTACACTTCTTTTAAGAAAATATCAGCAACATCTATTGCCCTGTGAGTAGTTTTCAGTGGAATAAAATGGGCAGATTTTCTAAGATTTTCCACCACCACCATGATGGAATCATGCATCTTGCTTATTATGGGAAACCCCATAATAAAATCCATTGTCACCACTTCCCACTTCCATTCAGGAATGGGCAAAGGTTGCAACAACCCTGTTGGGTGCCTATGCTCAGCTTTAACTTTCTGGTACTCCGTACATCTGGCGATATATTCAACGATCTCTCTCTTTATACCCGGCCAAAAGTAATGGCTTTTGGCTGCTTCCAGAGTATTCTAATATCTAGGGTGTCCATCATAAGTCATGTTATGCATTTCTCTTAGAATTGCAAGTTTCAAATCCTGGACATTGGGTATATAGACTCTACATTTGTACAGAAGTATTCCATCAGCTTTCAAGGTGTAACTTTCCTCTTTCTGTGGTCTCTCACTATGTTGTAACTTTGCTACCAAGTCTTTGTACTGCAAATATACATTTACATCTTCCAAAATTCTATCCTTAATATCATTCTTGTACATGCTAATGGTTGTAACATGTAATTCATGCACCTTTCTACTGAGTGCATCGACCACCTTGTTTTCCTTCCCTTTGATATGCTTGATATCAAAGTCATATTCACACAGAAATTCTAGCAACCTACTTTATCTAGCATTTAAGGTTGGCTGATCAAACAAATATTTCAAACCGTTATGGTCTGTTCTGAGTTCAAACCTCCTTCCCATGAGGTAATTCCTCCATTTCCTCAGAGCATGAACGATTGCTACCAACTCCAAATCGTGAGTGGCATAATTCTTTTCGTACTCTTTCAACTTCCTAGACTCATAACAGATTACAAATCCATTCTGACTGATAAATCCTCCCAACCCTTCTTTACATGCATCTGTGCACACCACAAAATCCACATTTGGATATGCAATCCTTAAGATTGGATCGTTGGTTAACAACTGCTTCAATCGCTGGAAACTTTTCTCACACTCTTCAGTCCACTGAAACGTTTTCTCTTTCCTTTGAAAATAAGTGATAGGGTGAGCTATCTTTGAGAACCTTGCGATAAATCTTCTGTAATAGCCCACTAGACCCAAAAAGGATCTAACTTCTGCCACATTCCTGGGTGCTGACCATTCTCTAATGGCCTTAACCTTCTCAATATCCACGACAATCCCTTCTTCTGAAATAATGTGCCTCAAGTAATGGATCTACCTTTGATAAAATGAGAATTTGTTCAACTTGGCATACAGTTAGTGTTCTCTCAACACTTGCAGCACCATCCTCAGGTGTTCTTCATGCTCTTCCTCTTACATGAAATACACCAAAATGTCATCTAGGAAGACTATGACAAACTTGTCTAGATAGTCCTTGAATACACCATTCATCAAGAGCATTAAAACAACAGGTGTGTTCGATATCCCAAACGGTACCACTGTGAACTTGTAATGAACATACCATGTTCTAAACACAGTCTTGTTGATTTCTTCATCCTTTATTCTTACCTGGTGATATCTCGATCTGAGATCTATCTTTGAAAATATTTTTGCACCTTTCAACTGATCAAAAATATCATCGATCCTCGGCAGAGAGTACTTGTTCTTGACAGTTACTTTGTTCAACTGTCTGAAATCAATGCACAACCTCAATGTCCCATCATTCTTCTTCACAAACAAGACTGGGGCACCCCAAGGTGACACACTTGGGTGAATGTACCCCTTATTTAGAATCTCCTCAAGCTACAATTGCAACTCTTTCAGCTCTAGCATACTCATTTTATAAAAAACTTTTGACACCGGAGTTGCTTCAGACATCAAATTTATAGAGAAATCGATATCTCTCTTCAGAGGTAGTCTAGGTACCTCTTGAAATATGTCTTCAAACTCTGTTAGTACCACATGATCTCCAATATTTGAGACTTCATCTCTGGATGCTTCCTCCACACAGGCTGCAAACAATTGATAACCTTTTCTGTAGCACTTCTTCAGCTGCATTGCTGAGATTTCTCTTATAGCCACAGCTCTAGGAATTCCTTGGACTGTTTTTCGATTCCCCTCCTCATCCAAGTAGGTAAACTTCTTGTTACAATGGTCCAACAGGACATGGTGCTGGTCCAACCAGTCCATCCCAATTAAACAATCATAAGATCCTAAAGGTAGAATATTCAATTCAGCCTTCGTGCTAAATCCCTTCATGTCCACAGGACAAGACTTAACCAACTCAGTGACTTTCCTCTTGGTTCCTATAGCCAACTGCACTAACCAAGACTTTTCATGTTTTCTTCTTGATAAATGAAAACTTTCCACCACCCTAGGATCTACATAACTATGGCTAGCCCCTGAATCAACTAAAATAGTAAATGGTTGGTTGTTAATCATAGCTTCCACTTCAATCATGTGCGACTAAAATTTGGCTTGCTTGTTGTCTAGGGCCACATAGATCCTTGGCATTCTACTGCCCATTTCCTCCACTGTTTCAGCTTGCTGAACATTGTGGATGGATCTCGTTTATCATTTATGTGGGGGGAATATTTGTATCTATGATTTCCTTTACAACCCCAACACTCCATAGGTGGTGGTCTTGGCATTTTCCCACCCACTTAAGCCTTCTTGGGATCTCTAAAAGATGGCTATCACTGAGGACTTTTTTGGAAAAAGGGAGGCTTGTTTCCCTTCTACCTATGCTCTTTCCTGAACTTCTTCTGATCATCCCAAGCCTTCTGAAAAGTAGTTTTTTCCCTTTGCTTCTCATACAAGCATTTATCCCTTCTTATTTTTTCTTCCATAGTCTTAGGATCATCAAACTGAATTATGTCACCAATTAAAGGTGGCAGTCCACTCAGATACCTCTGAATTTTGATAGCCTCATCTTTGATGAATGGAACATACTTTAGTAATTCCAAAAACCTTCATTTGTATTCATCAATGATCATGATACCCAGCTTGAGTTCAAAGAACTCCTTCATCTTTGTGTCATAGTATCTTTTAGTCAGGTATTTCCTCTCAAAATACCTCTTGAATTCCTTCCATGTGATATCTTTCTGTCTAATGTGTTGCACCTTCACAAACCGATCCCACCACGTGGATGCTTTTCCTTTTTGTTGATACATCACGATTCTTCCTTCTGCAAGAGAGGAATAATTCTATAGTTGGAAATATTTCCTCATGCCAAGAAACCATGTTTCAACATCTTCCTCCTTCTTATAAGTTATGTTCTCCATTGAATGTTGGAGGCTTGATCTTGCTCATTTCTCCTTTCAATTCATCCATCCAAGATCTCCTGTGCTTTCTGGTAGGAGATGGGCTTGAACTATTGTGTGCTTCCCTACTCTAATACTTTGGGAAGCGACGACAATGTTTGATGACACTCCTCAATCTTATTTTTCTCTCAGGGGTCCTGACACTCCTTGATCTTCTTTTCCTCTCAGAGGCCCTGTGACTCTCTGTCTTGCTTGAGTCACTCTCTTTTTTCAATTTCCTTTCTATTCCTTCCAGGCTCTTCAACATATTTAAGTTGAATTAACCCTGTTGATCCCTAACCCTCATGACCTTTCGGTTATCAGCTCGGTGTGCCTGTGCATTTTTCTACAATCTTTCAATGAGTTTCATCATATGTCCTTCCTGTTAGAAAAACAGGACCGCAAAGCAATAAAATAAAACAAATGCAGAAACAAAACACAGAAGACACATAATACAAGAGAGACACAGATTTATGTGGTTCACCCAGTGTGGGCTACGTCCACCAGAGAAATTGCTAGGTCCTTCCTTTATTATTATCCAACAAATGAAGGGATACAACCTACAACAAAACCCATTGTAACTTCTTCTTCTTTCTCTCATAGTCTCCTCTCTCAGAATACAATATTCACCATCATCC
This sequence comes from Picea mariana, assembly GCA_032191745.1. Classification (NCBI taxonomy): domain Eukaryota; kingdom Viridiplantae; phylum Streptophyta; class Pinopsida; order Pinales; family Pinaceae; genus Picea; species Picea mariana. The sequence goes on along the minus strand of JASDQU010392151.1, from coordinate 750 downwards.
ATAGCCGCAATACATTTCCATCATAAAAGGGGGTTGCCTTTTAGGGAATAAAACCCTAACATAATCTCTACCATTAGATCTGTGACCTTATAATGAATGGTCCAGATTTACAATGAAATTACAATATACTTTTACAAGACAATTTTTTGCTTCGGCGGCTTCGCCCCCGAACCCCCACTGGGGGCCCGCTTGCCCCCAGACCCCCCATCCGGGGGGATAGCCCCCTAAGACCCTGCAGAGGGAGTAACCCCCCTCTGCACTCCCCCGTATGGAAGAGTGTACATACTTATGGGGTGTAAATACTTCATGGGGTATAAACGCAGCTGAAAGCAAGGACCTCTGAATCAGGAAGATAATCAGGCTCCACAACCAACAATCTCCCACTTGGGGACTGATATCAATAAATCCACCGCTGTTGTATATGCTGGACTCTGAACCTTCTTAGACCTGGCAAATTTCTGATTTTCATCTTCATTCTTGAAGACCAACTTAAACTAAGTAGGAACTCAGTTTCTCCCTGGTTACTCCCTTTGTTAACATGTCTGCAGGATTCTGGCTAGTGTGTATCTTTTCCAGCTTCAATTGTCCATATTCCAAGGAAGATCGTATGAAGTGGTACCTCGACTGTATATGCTTAGTCTTCGAATGGAAGGCTGAGTTCTTTGCAAGGTGAATGGCACTCTGATTGTCACAGTACAACTGATTGTTCTCCTGCTTCTTTCCCAATTTCTCCATAAACCTTTGTAACCA
>JASDQU010392150.1:5008-15916 GCA_032191745.1 Picea mariana | reverse complement strand
CTTTGTGAATTAATTGTCACTTTATGACTTAAGTGACATATTTCACTTTTGACTTAAATCTCCTAAGTCAAAGTGAAATTAGAATCATAAAGTAAAGTACAAGGGTAATAGTCTCCCCCTTTGTGTTTAAAGACTCATAAACACATGGGGACCACTTTCCAAGGTACCCAAATCTTAACATCAACTTGTCCACACCTGGGGAATGACAGGATGCCCTAGCAAGTTGGTTCCCATAGGGTTTTGAGTTTCCACTAGGTGGGTTCATGAAAGGTCATTGTCCATTCCCACAATATTTACCACTTTTCATCTTTTTCCCTCTCATCCATCCCATACATTGGTTCGGGCATTGGGTTTTCCAAGCTAGCAAAGGGTTGTACCTTACCTTGTGGGAAGAAGGGGCTAAAGGCCCAGAGGGTAAAAGTAGCTAGCAAAAGATAAAATCCAAAAGAACAAAACCTTCAGATGCTTCCCCAGGGATCCCCGAGAAAGCAATAAAAGGCTTCTCAGGAAGAAACAGAGGGATCCATAAAATAATAAAATCAAGATCTAGTTGGAGGATAGGGGGTCTCATAATGAGCCAGCCTACTAGGTCCATGGGCATGTAGCAGTATGACACGACAATTTGGCTGGTCACCACACCAGGGTAGTGGCTCTTGGTGGCATAGCCAAGAGAAAGAGGGTATCATCACGAGCCAGCCTTCTCATCTCCGTGAAATGCTTGTGGGTAACATTGTCACCACTGGTCACCATGCTAGGGCAGTGTCCCCTAACTAGTCTCTTGAAAGAAAAAACAATAAGATAAAAAGATAAAAGGCATTGAATGGGCTTGGAAACATTTGCATCCATGACAAGGTGCAGCTCACCCTCTTCAGAGGCACCCACAGGTAAGCCATACATTCCCCTGACATCATTGCCCAAACATCCCTTACCACCTCATCCACTTACATGGCCTGGATTTGTCTTCACCTGGAAACATCCCACGTCCAATGAGAATTAGCCCAATAGGACCTCCTAACGTCCCCTCCAAACCTGGCTTGTAGAATAGCATAACGTCTTTGAGCACTTGTCTAAAAAAAAGGGGTTTTATGTACATGTTTAAATAACTTGATTATTAGATGTGATTGACATTGCTATGATCCCTGTGACTTATGATCCCATGGAGGGCGTACTTGTTTTTTGTTGCAAGGCGACACCCGACGGACATGTACACATGGGGAGATGATTAGTTCGGACCTCCATAGGGATAAAATCCCAGCGGATGGATGTTGAGACCCCAGCCAGGGGCAGAGATAGATCAGAGGTTTGCACCAAAGAGAGAGGAGGACATTCCACCAGAGACAGCCTGGCAGGATTGGACCCAGGGAGGTCTTTCCCTCCCACTATGATGTAGGCCTTGGAAGGCCCATGACGTCACCTCTGTGACCCTTGACGTCACCCAGTGTTTGATGGACACTTTGGAGGCAGTTGTGTGCCAAGTAGCACGTGTGGCTTGATCTAGAGGCCTTGGGAGGCCTAACATTTTGCTCCTGGAGGCCAATGTTGCACTAGAAAGGCCTAACGTCACCCTAAAAGGGCATGATGTCACCTTTTCTACTTGATTTAAGGTTTTAATTTGTCATTTAATGTAAAAACTGGATATTACATGTAAACTGGCCATGTCGGCTTTTTTGACCTAATTCTGGTCATTGTAACTGTATAAGGGATTTTTCCTTGTATTTTTTCATCATCTTTCATACACACAAGTGTAAGGTCTGAAATTTGCACCCTAATTGGGGTTACATGACTGAAATTTAGTGCGCACTTCTTGAAGGGGGCTTGTTTTGGACTATTTTGGCAATTTTCTTGGTGGAAGTGTTCAACTAGAGTATTTGCTAGATGATTCTTGGTGAATGTAAGTAAAATTTCTGCAATTCTTCTTCATTGAATGGTTATAGTTATGTTTATCTTGCATTTATACTAAGATTATGAAATTGCTAGCTTAAAACCCTAGGAGGCTATGCACACATTATTGTCCTTGCCTTAATAGCTTTCACCTACTAGATTTTGCTAGAAAGACGATTTTATTGAAGCTTTTGCTATGGGCCTTGCCATTGCAACATCCTAGCACATTTTGCTTCATCTAAGCCATCATATTTTCATCTTTGAGCTAAAGGAGGAAAACTACTAGGGCCTAGGGTTACCTACTTCCTAGTAGCCATTTTCCCCCTAGGGTTTGGTAATTGAAGCCTTGGGCTACCAACACTTCAATTATTAACCCTCTTGTCTTTAGTTCTCTTACTATCATTTGTTCCTTCAAGATTTGTTGCTACCTAAAAGACTCCATTTGCCCAAGGCAATAATCTAAGACTTGCTTTTGAGTGATTGACAAAAACCATTATCAAAACCTATACGTTAAGCTCTCTACTAACCACTCCTAACCTTAGAATAGCCTAATCTACTAACTTAGTTGTTGTTGTTACTAATGTAAGCTACAGCCATCTATTGCAGCACTAAAAGCACCTGAAAGCAATTGAAAAAGTTGATAAATACATTGCCTTAATTGCTTCTGACAAATGCTAGTATTTTGGTATTGATTAGTGATTATTCTTGGTCATTTTGAAGCTATTTTAAGGCACTTATTGTGAAGCTATTGTCTTATAAATATTGCTGCTACAAATTTCTGTTTGCTTCACCATATATCAGTCATTGCTTTTATTGATAAAGTCCATGGTTTTATGAAGTACTAACAGCAAGTTGTACTTGCGAAAGATATATTTTCTTGTTGCTTTGTTATGGGCAGGTACATCTTAATACTTCACTACTTCAATGGTTAAAACCTCGAGACTTTCTGATCGGTGTGACTTGTGAGAGGGGATATTTTCAGACACATTAACCTTTGTCTTCTCAAACCCCCAGGTCACCGGGGACGTTTCCCCTAGGCCATCAACCCTAAAAAAAAAGAGGCATCCTATTGAGGTGACAGTGATAGGATAACCTCTGTTACGCAAATTTGCCTTTCCTAAACCTTATCCTTTGGATCAAAGTACAAATTGAGCGATAACAGTCAACACATCTGCAACATGTTCATCAGTGTCAACATAATGGAGCTTTATGGCTCCTCTCTGCACCATATCACGAATGTAATGATATCGAATTTCTATGTGTTTTGACTTGTCATGGAACACAGGGTTCTCTGTCATTTTTATGCAACTATGCTTATCACATAGAATCACGATTGCTTCCATCTCCAGATCAAATAGACCTGTCAACAACTTCTGAAGCCATATGGCTTCACAACTGGCAGAACATGCAACAATGTATTCTGCTTCTGTCGTGCTGAGAGCAATACTTGATTGCTTCCTACTCTGCCATGAGATCATGGATGACCCCAGATTGAAACAACATATTGAGGTGTTCTTTCTGTCAGAGACGCTTCCAGCCCAATCTGAATCGGTATATCCACTTAGTCTAAAGTCATGATTTCCATTATAATTGAGACCAAAATCCAACGTACCTTTAAGGTATCTCATCACATGTTTTGCAGCAACAAGGTGAACATGTTTGAGTTCTACCAGAAACTGACTCAAGGTGTTCACAGCAAAACATATATATGGCCTTGTGTTCGTCAGATACATCAACGATCCAATGATCTGTCTGTACAGCGTACCATTAACCAACTTTGACTAAGTATCAACCTGAAGCTTCAACTTTGTTTCCATGGGTGTATTCATGGATTTACACTCCAACATATCAAACCTCTTCAGTATTTCAACTACATACTTCCCTTAGTTAAGGAGGATCTTCTTTGGGCTCTACCAGACCTCAAGACCTTAGAAATAGTGCATTAGGCCAAGGTCTTTCATCTCAAATTCTGCAGCGAGCTTCTTCTTACAATCAGTGATGAGCTTTTCTTCTCCAGTTAGAAATAAGTCGTCCACATACAACAGCAATATAACAGGCTCGTCATTCATAACCTTGAAGTACATGTTAGAATCAGCTTTACTCTTGGTAAAGCCCAAACTCGTCAGGAAACTGTAAATTCTTCCATACCAAGCTATAAAAGCTTGTTTCAATCCGTACAAAGCCTTCTTCAATTTACAGACATGTGTTTTCATATCTTCAACCTCAGACCCTTGAGGTTGTTCTATATACACTTCCTCTTCAATGACACCATTTAAGAAAGTTGTTTTCACATCCATCTGGTGTAACTTCCATTTTATCTTAGCGGCAAGGGCTATGATGGTTCTAATTGAAGAGTATCTGGCTATAGGAGCAAACATCTCTTCGCAATCAATGCCTTCCTTTTGAGAAAATCCACGAGCTACAAATCTTGATTTATATTTCTCAATACTTCCATCAGCAACATGTTTTATCTTATATAGCCATTTGGATGATACCACGTGCTTGCTCTTCGGTCTGGGAACTATTTCCCATACATCATTCTTTATAATGGATTGGTATTCTTTTTTCATGGCATCTGCCCATTCTTTCTTCTGAATGGCTTCTTCAAAGCAAGTAGGCTCCTTCTCTAAGAGATCACACATCAAAGCCATATAACTAGAGAATGGCTTCGGTTTCTTGACTTCTTTCATGGTTCCTTCGAGGGCACCATACTTTTCTCCATATTGAATAAGTTCCCTTGCCCAGGTTGGCTTTCTCTTGTGAGAGATCGTCATCTGGGCAGTTTTTGAGATTCTTTTATGTCATGATCTTCTGGAATCTCCTCATCAGGGGAAGTTATGACTTCCCTCACTAGTTCTGCAACTCTGGGAGCTACAGGTTCTTCTTCATATACTTCTTCAAGCTGGCATCTTCTTGATTTCTTGAGTGTTGCATCTTCATCAAAGGTTACATCTCTATTGATCTCAATATGATGGTAACCTAGTATATAAATTTTGAAGGCCTTGGGGACCTCACAGTATCCAATAAATATTCCCTTCTTTCCTGAAGGGTTCAGCTTGGTTCTCTTCTCTTTCGGAATGTGTACAAATACTGGACAGACAAATATCTTGAGATGGCTTACTTCTGGCTTCTTTTCGTAGAATATCTCTTCAGGGGTTTTGAACCCAAGAGCACTATGGGATAATCTATTATGTACATATATTGTTGCTCATGTTGCTTCTACCCATAAGTGCATTGGAAGATCTTGATCGTGGGCCATAGTCTTCACTGCTTCCATTACAGTTCTGTTCTTTCTTTCTGCTACACCATTTTGTTGAGGATTGTAGGGAGTGGTGAGCTCCCTCTTGATCTCGACATCTTTACAAAATTTTACAAACTCTTTTGAGGTGTATTCTCCTCCATTATCTGACCTGCGTATCTTGATCTTTCTTTCAGAGAGATTCTCTATCAAGGATTTGAATTCCTTGAATTTAACAAACACTTCATCTTTTGATTTCAAAAAGTAAACCCAAGTTTTGCAAGAATAGTCATCAATAAAAGATACATAGTATGTATACCCACTAATGGAGGTTGATGGCATTGGGCCACATACTCCTTCTGCTTTATTGTCCCTCTTCGGGAAAGGGTTCTTGATGTTCTTTCCTTGTGCACATCCATTGCACATAACTTCATGGTCAACCTTGAATTTTGGTAGACATGTGACTGCCTTGCTTACATATGGTAATGCCTTGTAGTTGATGTGAGCTAGTCTTCTATGCAAAAGTTCACATGGATTCTCAATGGAATGAGTCAAGGTTGTTTCTGAGTGACCTTCTAGCTTATACAAGCCACCTTCTTTTGTTCCAATAACAATTGCATCTTCTATGGTTTTTCCTTTAGGCAACATAAGAACTTCTCCATCTACGAAAACAAATCTGAAACCTTTCTTATCTAAAGCTGAGATAAAAAGTAAGTTCTTTGTCAAAACTAGTACATATAGTACATCCTTCATCTTCATTGGGGTCCCTGAATCAAGTTTGTAATTGGACTCTCCTACTCCTTTGATAGGGTACTGGTAATCATCTCCAAGTGTAACTTTCTCGAGAAAGTTCTTTTTTGTAAGGCAAGAGAGAATGTCTCTTTGACTTGTCATGTGATTGGAAGCACCATTATCTATGAGCCAAGTATCCTCACCAAGTGACACTGATCCTGAGAGGGCATAGATTAAGACATAGTCTTCAATCTGTTCTTTTATCATCTTTGTGGGTGGCTCTTCATCTTCAACTGTATGGGCATGGTGTCTTTTGTTTCTCTTCTTGTATTCTTCTCTTCTAGCTGGACAATTCATAGCAATATGTCCCATCCTGTCCCAATGGTAACATTGGTAGGATGAGAAATCCTTTTCTCTTCTTTGACCTTTCTGAAACTTCTAGAATCTCCTTGGAGGGTGAGATTTTGTATGGATGAATTTACTTGGGGAATGAGTCTCCTTATGTTGATGAGTTTCCTTCTATAAGTGAGACCTCTTCCTTCCTCCTTTAGTATGAGCAGCTAGGGATTGATCTTCATCTCTTGATAGTACTACTCCTCGGTTAGCTACTCTTGCTTCTTCTTGAACAAATTCTTCCCACGGACTGTCAAAATGTAGTTCATCCTTTCTGGCACAAATAGTTTGGATCAACGCATCCCAAGGTCTTGTGAGACCATTAAGAGTTGTCATTATGAGTTCATCTTCATCTAGAGTATCATCAATTGCTTCTAGTTGTTCCTTGAATTGTGATATTCTAGAGAAATATTCATGAATTGTTTATCTTTTTTGCATCCTTGTACTTTTGAGTTGAGTTCTTAGATTCATCTTCGGGTTGATGTTCTTTCCTTCATACATTCTAGTTAGGGCATCAAACATTTCTTTTGGAGTTTTCTTTGAAGCCACTTGAGGAATCAAGTGATCTTTAATAGAGTTTGCAATGATTATTTTGGCCCTAACCGTGTCCTCTTGGTGTTTTGCTTTAGCTGCAGCATCGGTAGGTTCTGCTACATCTTCTTTAATGAATCTTGCTAGGTCATTCTCTTCAAGAATGAGTGCAATCCTATACTTCCAGGCACAGAAGTTATCCACACCTTCTAGGTTGTCAACAAGCTTAGTGCTTGCAAACATCTTGACCTGGAGCTAGGAAAATGACCAAAAATTGAAAATGTTCATAATTTAAATCTGAACTTACCAGGAGGTGCGCTTGGCTGAGGCGAGTAGCCTGGTGCAGTCAGATTTCAGAAAATCCAAATTTGTCCCTTCAAACTGGGCCTGCGGAATTTTGGAATGGTACTTCTGGTACTAGTTCTGGTTTCCTAGTTTTCTGGTTTTCTGGTACCAGTGAAAACAAGGGTTTCACTTTCAGGGAGTTATATCCACTAGAAAAGTGTGATGAGGCTGCCAAAGAGTTCGCTAGGCTAGGGCGCACTTCCTTGACGAGTTTTAGGCTGAAACTCTTCTTCAATAAAAAGCCCTAATTTTGTTGTACAGCAACAGTGACGTTTTTGCTTATCCAGTGAAAGGTGCTCTCCTCAGCTTAGCTCTGATAACATGTTAAGTTTTGAGCTATTATTAGGTTTCTTTTCAATTTACTAGATAACAATACCATAGGTAGGATCACTAAGAGAAACACAATCACAAGATACACAGCGCTTATCCTGGGAAACCCTCATGGGAGAGAAAACCCAACAAAAACTTCCTTAATATAGATAGCCAATACAATGCCAAGACAATAAACCCAAACACTAGAGAATATCCAACACTGAGCAATGCGCCTCTCTCTTCCTTCTTCTCCCAACTGCTGCTACCAAACTTGCGAACTTGATGAGTGAATGAATGAGTGAGATAACGAGGCACTAGCCTCCTTTATTTATACTAGCTGGCAGGCGTTGGAAAGGTGTCTCTTCACTGGGCAGGGCCGACTTCTCTTCTTAGTGGTTAAAACCACTTTAATTAAGCCTGGGGGCCGACTTCTTAATTTAAATAATATAATTAGGGTTTGACCAATCCACAAAAGGGGATTTGGTCAAGTACAAAGCTCGACATGATAAATCCACAAAAGGGGATTGATCTGATGAATAATAACTCAATAATAAATAGAATTCTCTTTGCAGTTACAATATTTCAACAATTAATTGTATGTGCTTGAATTTCATTGCTTTGTACTCCATGTGTGTAGCGACAAATTGCAATTGTGTCAAAACTAGACACAAAACATCATAAAGCAACAATGAAAATATTCACCATCGCACACAATGATAAATGTCACTAGACCCCCTTATTCAGATTTTGTGTAGATCTAGGACACAATCACCACAAAGAATTATCATTTTATTGTTTGTGATACAACTAGCTCTTACACTTGAGAGCAATTTCTTCAAATGATTATCTTTTCCACAAAGCATTTAAGCAAGGGTTATACAATCAAATCCTTGTCAAGTTAAACACACTCTTAAACCTTCAACTATACTTTTTGTTACCCCCTCTCACTTAGGGGTAACTAGAAGAGATCATTTTTCATGATCCACATTGTAGACAATGGTCCTAGAGATGATGACCAACATTCTCCCAAGATGGCAGCCCCTAAAATGCCTCTCCCAAATGATTGTTCAACTCATTCACTTGATCAGCAGACTCACCCAATGATGGTGGTCCAACACACATGAGGTACATTAGCCATTGTTTCATACAAAGTGTTACATTTAATGCAACGAGCATTTAGGTGAGGATCATGGGTTGTGTGGTCGTCCTAATACACACTTGCAAACGTGAGCAAAGTCCAGCTCAATTAGTGTGTCCTTGGAGGCACAATGCCTAGGTTCACAGTCCACACTGTCACCTTGACTGGAACCTCTTCCTTCTAAGCTTACTCCTAAGGAAGCCAAGGGGGGTAGACCCTAGCTACTAGATATGATTTAACTTTAAATTTCTAGGAGTTGGTTTTAATTTGTTAGGTGGTTAAGGGGGGAGTACTAGCCTATGATGCTAAGGCAGCCAATGCAAATTGCAAGATTAGTTATGACAAGCAAACCCTTCCCTAAGTCAACTAAAACTAGTGCCTAAAGGTTGGGCAAGGGGGTCAACTAAGTTTGAGGGAGTTCAATTACAAACGATTACAAGTAAAATTATATGAAAATTATCCCACAAATAAAGATACAATTACTTACACAAAGAATTAGAAATGATACAACAATTATACAAAAGATACACAAGGTACAAATAGACAAGATTAAAAATGATGCCAAAATGTGAAACTTAAGGGATATCAAAGTTAAGATTAATCACATAAGTCCAAGCATGCCCCAATAGCACTTACTCTATTGGACTGTTTTTCAATGGCAACCACTAAAGCACTCAAGATTCAAGAAGATGATGCCTCCCCAAATGGGATACTCAACTTCCTCTTGAATCACACCACAACAGCATAAAGTAAAGATGCAAATACTTGGAAAACTTAATGCTCAAGAAAATAAAACACTTGGATAATTGAACCACAATATTGCATGAAAGATTTATGAAAATAAAGAGTGCATGCAAGATAAACTTTTAAACAATCATCTAAAGATACCCAAGAACAAGGATTGTCTAGGAGACTAAGTGGTTAGGAGTTATTTAAAATTTAAGTAAATTTTATTTGCCCTCCCCCTAACTAAGTGTTTGAACCTTAGAAGATGATGCCTCCCCAAATGGGATACTCAACTTCCTCTTGAATCACACCACAACAGCATAAAGTAAAGATGCAAATACTTGGAAAACTTAATGCTCAAGAAAATAAAACACTTGGATAATTGAACCACAATATTGCATGAAAGATTTATGAAAATAAAGAGTGCATGCAAGATAAACTTTTAAACAATCATCTAAAGATACCCAAGAACAAGGATTGTCTAGGAGACTAAGTGGTTAGGAGTTGTTTAAAATTTAAGTAAATTTTATTTGCCCTCCCCCTAACTAAGTGTTTGAACCTTAGACCTCCTCCTCCTGTTGCCAAATAACTGCCAGGTGCTCAAGATAGTAAGGCAACGAGGCCCACCCTAGCTTCCACGGTCAGCCCTGACAGTAAGAGTACTTCCCGGAGAGGACACACACCTGGTGCACCACGAGACAGTCCCCTGCCACTACCCTCCATTGTTTTCCTGAAGATGGTGGAATTAGGTTGTCCTAGTTGGTCTAAAAAGTTGTTATGACTTATGGGTAAGTCTTAAGGTGTGTTATGAGTGTTTTAGATGACTTTTAGGTGCCCAAAACGTGTGATTTATACCCAAAACCGAAATTGAAATGCTTGCTGTGAATGTGTTGTAGAATGTGAAATTGAAAACCATAAACACCTCTGAAACATAAATGGAAAGCTGAGAAGATACATATCACTTATTTAGCCATGTCATTCATTATTCAATATATAAATTTGCAAGAAAAATATGAAGTGAAGACAATAACAGCTTGCCAATTTATGCAGAAAATCACTTTAGATTCTATCACTTATCCATACAAGCTATCCCATAAAAAGACTTGCTGAAAATAGAAATGCTTGTTAAAGAGAAAGACTAGATCCTACACCATTTCAATGCTTCACATATGTTTTAGATAGATGAGTGGCAAAATGCCTTAAAAGATGAATGAGTTGCAAAATTAAAGATTACTTCCAAAACATTTTAAACCATAAAATATAACATCATAAAATATATGTGAAAAGGACTTGTTGATAACTAAAGCATGAAAACGAAACTATGCCTTAAGGGCTTATACTAAGATGATAAATGTGTGATGACTATTCTAGAGAATTTTAACCCATGTGAACATTGAAATCATCAAAACATCACTACCATCCTAGCCATACGATTTGGGGATTTCTCTCCCAAGGTGTAGGCAACTTTAGTTAAGCATAAATAAAAACTTATTGCAGCAAACCACTCACAATGGCCAAGGTGGAGGCAAGCCTACCAATGTTGGCCAAAGAGGGTCGAAAAACAAGAAACAATGCTATGATTATTATTATGTTAGCCACACGACCTTGTCTT